>JASANF010006197.1:0-15341 GCA_030248245.1 Trissonchulus sp. WLG1_4
GGGACACCTGGCCCTGCTATCAAATTAATCTTTTAAATCACTAACTAAGTTCATAAACTCTAATTATATTATGTCATCAACCAACTCTGTGGGGGAAAAATCAGTAAGCATAGGCAGCAATACTGACCGGTTAGCGAGGCGTCACAGAGATGACAATGATCGGCCAGCATCATGTCCTTGGGCACGGTCACTTCAATTTCCTGGGCCTTCTTCACAGGGTCACTCTGGCTACTGGGCGTTTCCTTTTCCTCTGGTTCTGGTAAAAGATATCATTACTAGAATGGCAGGCACCAAAAGAGGTAAAAAAAGCACGGAGTTGAAAGAGATGTATATAGCCTTGCAGCGGCGTACCCAGAAAAAAATTCGTGGGAGAATGACTTTTTGATTTTTTGTAATGACTTAAAAAGGCACGTTTTTAGCCGAATTTCGTAAACTAGGAGACGTATCAGAAATTTATAGGCCGTGCACTAAAAACCAAAGGTGGAGGAGACACTAGTGTAAAAGAAATTTATATACTGAGAAAAAATGTCGGGGGGGATTCCCCCATTTCACCCAATGGGTTTGTAACCTTGCAAAAGAAATTTTGTGATAGGAATGGTGAAAATATATATTTTTGCTATCTATACGTGAAGGATGAATCGAAGATGATATCGTCTGACCGCTCCAGCGCGGAGGTCACTGAAGATATTTCCCATTAACCGTTTGTCAACCTCCCAACACTGACAACAGGACCGAAAACCGAGAAGAGACAAAACATTGGCCGCTATATATATATATATATATATATATATATATATATATATATATATATATATATATATATATATATATATATATATATATATATCTATTTTTCAAATTTATAAAGAGTTGATAACAACACAAATTACATATTAATTGCGCAGTATGTACGCAGTAAGAACGAAGGTGCATATACTTTTACCGAAACTGGATACACAACGGTAGGCATTATCTAGTTCATATTAGTCTATACTTTCGTCTTTACCGGTGTCCGACGTTGACCAGTTTTCGTCTAAAAAATACCATACCAAAAATGGGGCAAAAACTTTCTTACACAGCGTGTAAATGCAAATGCAAGTTTATTACACACCAATACGTACGTACTATAAATTACTCTGCAACATTTTCAAGCAAAAATTTGCATAGGGGCGCCGATCAAAATCGGACAGATCATTGTGTGTGCGGCGAAACAATTCCCCATATCCCCCTTTTGTCTACACGAAGCATATTGTTATTTTTAGAAGAAAATGACCAGTAAAATCTGCGTCATAACAGCCAACTTATTGGGTCGGTTCAGGCTGCAGCCAAAATGTGTTGGAAAAAGATGAAACTTGAAAAATTGTAATTTTTTTGGTTATGAAACCAAAAAAAGTAAAAAACAACTCACCTCATTTGTAACTTTATCCAGTTCTGCTTTTAATTGATGTTTAACGGCAACTATTAAACCGGAGGGAAATCCGGCAGCGACGGGTTGTGTTGAAAACAAAGACATTGAAATGCGCCAGGCCGCCAGATATACACATATATGCAAAGCAACCAAATACCCACACACTGCAGGGTTCGGGATAGACAGAGATTGTTTTCTGAAGCGTTCCAAAGATGTATGATGCATAATATAATATATATATACATACATATATATACATATATACCTGATTACCTGAAGAAAAGTTGTCTTCATGTTGTCTTTTTTCGTGATATATCTCCGAACAATGATGGCTCTCTTGCTCATATTCATTTCTATATATTATATATCGAAAATTACAATACTGTTCGCAATCCTGAAAGCTAATAAAAAACTCTAATATTTATAAAAAATATAAAAAAACAAATATTCTGGTCAAACATTTTTTTCTTATATATTAGCCACTGATTGAAACATTCTGTAATTGGGATCGGCATCTCTGTGCGGGATCGGGATCTGGATCTGTGATCCAATCTCGGCAATTCGGCATCGAATCTGCACTGCACTTTTGTCAGGATTTTGGAATTGGGATTCTTGGTTAGGTTTTTTAAAAAAAAATTTCTAAGCCAAATAGTACATTTTTTACGTGGGGAAGTACATATATTGTAAACAGATAACCTCACACCAGAATACTGAGTATGGTAAGTAGAGAGTAGTCGATGAAAAATGCGTGAAATGTCTGAGACAAGGTGACAATATTGATTTGAAAGCATTACTGAAGCAAAGGCGGCAGCCCCCTAAAAAGCCAGGCATATCAGAATTGGACTTTTCGGCATTCGTCAAATCACGCAGTATCACTTTCTTCAGTGTCATAGCCGAAGAAAAGTGCAGATTATGACCCGATAATTTACACAAAACTATGTATCTGCTGCAAGAACTGCAAACGTTGTGTTACACTTTTACTAAGATAAAAAGGAAGCATGCATGCAGGGGTGTAACCAGGAATTTCACTATACGGGACTCCACCTTTTTTGATCATTTCTTCAACATAACGGTTCCGGGGTGTCAGTCGCCAGAATTCTATTTTTTATGTAACAAAATGCAATGTTGGTCGATTTAAATTAAACAAACTCAGTGCAAGCGGGTTGGTGGATAGGCAGGCAGCCCCCAGTAAAACACAAAATATTTTAGTTTTTAGGCCAAATTGGTCAATGCGAGACATATATATCAGTCCAGACAGCAAAATATAACAAACCGTAACATTTACTGTATTTACACAAGTAAATGCGGCGCAACTGAGGCGGGGGGAGAAATTCAAAACTGATATTTCTTCTGCCGCGAAACACGTTCTCCAGTGGTTTCTGCATGCGCTGAGTTCATTTTTAGCATTTGAGCCAAGCGGCAAAATGTTGATTTATACCTTTTTGAAAAATTCTAATTTTTGTCGAAATTCATTGTTTTTCGACATATTAGGGCTAATCGTCGAAAATTATGAACTCAATACAGTCGTAATATTTAGCTGAAAAATTTGGTCATAAGTAACACAATATTAATATATTTAATACAATTTGTGATAACGATTTAGCTCATTTAGACGAAAAATCGTAATTTTGTGCAACTGAAAAAAGAGGCGAAATATAATATAGTTAAATTGAGCTTGCATCATAAAAAGTTTTAATATTCTTTTCGCGAAGACAATAAATTAATTACATTTTCATAGAAACTTAAGAGCATCATTAGGCAGTACCAGGATTTTAAATGAAAAGCGAATACCATAAATACGATTTGAAAACGTCACTGATGGTTAGGATAAAGCTGGGGATTCAATTTTTGGCTTAAAATTCACGCTTTATTCGATAATTCTCAAAATAGCAAGTGTCCCCTTTATTTATGGCAAAGCAATTAATATTAAGGTCTTTTTTTTTTCGCCACACCGGATGAAACCAAAGCTAAAACACGAAGCCTCAGCTTAAGCACTAAACCAAAGCCTAAACACTAAGGCCCGTATTCACATATTAAGTGTTATTTCACAAACTAACGCTAAGCGTCTGCCAAGCGCTAAGCGCTTAAGGTGGCGCTCTGCAAAAACCGGCTTTGGGCGATAAAATTTTTTACTGGAAGTTTTCGTTAACCAACTAAGAGAAAAGCTTGGTTAATTAAACTAGCTTTCATTTGATGTATATAACGTCAAATTTGGTTCAACTTGAAATTTTAACCTATTTTTCAATGGGAAAAAAACCTTTACAAATCGCTATACCAAAAAAATTGCATATATGGCTTTTGGTTTTTTTGAAACAGTTCTTTATAGCTAATTGTTAGTTGCAACTTTTCAAAAAGTCGTGTGTGTAGGGAAACCTTCTAAAAAAATTTCCAAGAATATGTTGAACTATATTGACAAAAATATACTATTTTTCAAACTAATTTTTCAGGTTAGCTACTTTTGGCTTCGAAACTTTTCTCAAAGTAATTTAGGACAGAAAAATTCGTCCATTATTTTCTGGAAATAAAGCGTGATGTGTAGGCAAATTTCAGAACTCTGCAAATTGGCTATAGCGTAACATTTTTTTAAAAATTACTGTCAGATGCGAAAACAGATCCGCTTAATACTTTGCAGACTGTTAGAGCAGACTAGGTGAGGTGGCTAACTTTGAATCCGCAAATTATTAATGATTTGGCTCAATATGATAGGCTTTTTAAAACGTTCACTTTCGATAGAAATTAAAATAACTAAAAATTTGTTGCTGTAGAACAAAATATTTTCGACAAAATGGCACCTGGGCAAGATAATTGTCTTTAATTTAAGCTATAGATCGCTTAAAATTTGGTTGAGGCAGCATTTGAGCTACGTTATTTCAAAATAGGTTAAATTTTTTCAAAAATTTTCAATTTCCGATGTAGCCATAAAAATTTGCTAAAATATTCCGTGTCATAAAACTTTGCAAAAATGCTCGCCTGGTGTTCATCTTGATTGCACTCAAGCAAAAAAGTTCGTATCAACAAAAAACAAAAAATCAGAGGAATTCGATTTATTGGAAGTCACTCAGAGCGCCTCCTTAAGGGGGCCTGCTCCTGTAATCGGGAAAGTTACATAGAAAATTTGCAAAAAAGTCTTGCAAATAGTAAAACTTTACTACACATAGGAATGTAGGATGTAGCATGGCACAAAGGAACACCGGAGGCAAAATTTCAAATCACGTGATCATGTCACGGCCAACTCCGAGAACACCAAAAACGTGAGTGAATTTTCGACAAACGAGAACTCTGCTTATACTTTGCGTATAGTCACACTTTATATACCAAAATGTAGCTTGTGTGCTTCTCTAGTTGAACATTATTTTGGTTTTTAGCTTTTATGTCGGATTTGGATAAAAAAGTGTCATTATGTGTTTTCGAAGTCGAACTCTGAGCAATAAAATTAATATAAAAAAATTTCTAAGCTTTATTTTCAAAAAACTGAAAAAATTGTTCAACTGCGCAAAGCCTAAGACTATAATTGTGCAAAATTTTGTAGAAAAATATTTTACCAGCATTTTATAATCGAATGCCGAAAAATAGATTTTGTATTCACACAGCTTATATTTGAGTCTGCTGCTTCTGAAAATGGTTTCTTGTGCGATTTTTTTGCACAGAACGCAATAAAATTGTTTTAATTTTTCATTACGACTAATAAAATCTATGTATCGTCTGTTTAGAAAACCTCAAAAAGCGTTGATGCACTGGCTTACTGTTGAATTTCTGTAAAAGTCGAATAAAATCAGTAGATTGTCCAACTTTTTTCAAATTTTTTGCTTTGGAGATACGCACGTCAAAACATCAGAAATAGTATTTAGGGCAACTTTCCTTCAAGAATGATAGGTCATTTCGGCTGTTTTTAAAAAATACGGCCCAAATCCTTGATTCCCGGAGCGCCCCCTTAAGGTAGCGCTCAGCAACAAAACACATGTTTGGCGCTCAGCTCATGCAATAAATAGCAATACCACTTTAATTGTATATCAAAGAGACATCAAAAAAACCTATTTACAATACAGTTCAGCACTTTAATGTGAATGTGTCAAATTTTATGACCATGTCGAATTTCCTATTCACACTAATTTTGTTTTTGACCTAGCTCAGCGAAACTTCAAAAGATTTTGATGATCTTGGTATCAACAGAAAGATATTCTCAAAAATCTAGACGTGATTGATCTTCGATTTTTCATTTTTAATTTTGATTTTGCAATAAATCGATTTTTCAAAAAATTGCGGTGTTTGAGCGACTACAAAAAGTGCTGCGGGCCATATTTTGAAAATTGAAAAACTTTCACGTCTGCATTTATATTTTTTCTTTCATTGTGCAAATTTTCAACTCAATCGCAAACTGCAGCTGGGACCCAGATCCAAAAAAAATAGTCTATTTCGCTACGCAAAAATGTAAGGTTTGCCCACACGTCTCACTTTTTCAGAAATTAGACTTTTCCTAGGACTGCATATTTCCGTTGAAAAAGTTACAAAAAGCCATACTCAATTTTTAAGAAATTAAATCAAAAATTGATATTTTTGAAAATTTATCAGCTTTGTAGGTTTTTCATTTTGGATTCGCTATTTTTACTGGCTAGAACTCAGCAAAACTTCAACGTATTATTAAAATTTCAATACATCAATTTAAAGCCAAATAACCGCATATTTCAATTGCACACGATATTCATTCTTATGGAAACAAAAAATTTTTCCGCTACAACTACAAAATTGTTTTGCAAAAAATTTAAAAAAATTTCTCAATTCACAATATGGCACACCAAATGAAAGCTATTTTTGAACAACTTTCCTTCAAGACATTATGGTCAAAATGTCGCTGAAAAACTAAACGTCAAAGTCGGTTCCTGAGCGCCACCTTAAAGGTGGTACTAACGAATGTGCAGTGGTTTTCTGAATTTTTGAAAAAAAATTAGTTGTTCTCAAACTGTATTTTTTTGAATATAAAGTATGTCAAAAGTTGATTCCATATACACAACGTGGCAAATGAAGTTAGCAGCACCATGTAAAAATTTTTAGGAGCAAGCCAAGCCAACAAGCCAAACAGGAGAATGAAATTTGAATAAACGCATTTCTAAGCGCATGCGCAGCGCATAAACACAAAAATGAACATGAATAAACTTTTGCAATTTTTAGACCAAAATAAAAAAATCTCAAATTGTTATTTTCTTGTTGACACAAAGAACTTGAAAGTTGAGCTGTAATAGTACACTTTTTACTTTGTAAGTGTATATTTCATTCAATAATCGACAAATCATAAAATCTGTGCATTTTGGGTCTAGATAATTCACTTTTAAATACTTTTTGCCATTTTTCGCATGTTTTCGTTATTTAAACTCTTCAAAAAAGGTGGCCAGATTTGAAAAGTGCTCAAAAAAAGCCAAAATCGGCTCATATTTTATTAACCACGTGCCAGATACAAATCATATTTACAGTTGTACAATAAAACTTTACTTAAATGTAGCAGAAAAGAGGAATAAAAAAAGAGGATGCTTGAAAGTTAATTAATGATTTGCAATAAATTTCAGCCTGTTGAAAAACACTGCACATTCGTTAGTACCACCTGGGGTAGTGTCGCGAAAGCAGTTTTGCTCATAGGCTTGCAAAAAGAGATCTCTTTTATTCGAACTATACGTTCACTGAGCAGTTCAATGCCTATACTGTGTTAAGAAGTACTGCCAGACAAGAGACTACCAATATCACCCCAATCTCGAATGATTTATGATTGTAAGCCAGACACTCAACACAATAAGGCGACACCAGAATTCAACTAATTCAGCCAGAATATGTGGAAGCACACAGTAAGCGGTGTCGACGCAGATGCCACAAATAAAGAAAATGAAAATAAAGGTTCGTTTTTCTTTTATTTTAAAAACCTATTCACATTCGATTTTTTCGTCACAATTATCAACTTATTTGTTTAGTTTGTTTACATAGACTAAAAGGACATACGTTGTAGTTTATGCACACAAAATTTAGTGCAAATTGCTTGAGTGGTTGCGGAGTAATACCTGTTTGAACTGTGAAACTGTGCGTAAACAGTGTAGTACTCACACCAATAATGATAAATTGTGAAAAATTTAAACTCTTATTTTAAAATCAAAAGAAAAACGAACCTTTATTTTTCATTTTTCTTATTTGTGGCAAAAAACCGTGCGTCGACACGTTATGTGTGCTTCACAAGCTGGCCAATCTGATATCTGGCTGAATTAGTTGAATTATCATGTCCTTATTGTGTAATGTCTGGCTTACAATCGGTGATTGGTTCAAGAGATTGGTAGATATTGGTAGTCTACTGTCTGGCAGTACTTATTTAACACAGTATAGCATTGAACTAGTTTCTCAGTGAACGTATAAGTTCAAAGCAAAAAGATCTCTTTTTGCAACCTATGAGCAAAACTGCTTTCGCGACACTACCCCCTTAAGGTGGTACTAACGAATGTGCAGTGTTTTTCAACAGGCTGATATTCAATAATTAATTAACTTTAGAGCATATTCTTTATATCGTTAGAAAGCGCTACTTTTCTGCTACATTTAAGTAAAGTTTTATTGTACAACTGTAAAGATGATTTGTATGGCACGTGTTAAAAATAGACCAATTTGGCTTTTTTGAGCACTTTCAAATCTGGCCACTTTTTGAAGAGTTTAAATAACAAAAACATGCGAAAAATGGCAAAAATATTTAAAAGTGAATTATCTAGACCCAAAATGCACGATTTTATGATTTGTCAATTATTGAATGAAATATACGGCTTCAAAGTAAAAAGTGTCTATTTACACTCAACTTTCGAGTTCTATATCTGGACAAAAATATAAGCAATTTAAAAAATTTTTATTTTGGGTCTAGAAAATTTGCAAAAGTTTATTCATGTTCATTTTTGTGTTTATGCGCTGCGCATGCGCTTAGAAAAGTGGCCAAAACTGTCAAATTTCCATTCTCCTGTTGTGTAGTGTTTGGCTTGTTGGCTTGGCTTGCTCCTAAAAATTTTTTACATGATCCTGCTAACTTCATTTGCCACGTTGTGTATATGAATCAACTTTTGACATACTTTATATTCAAAAAATACAGTTTGAAACAACTAATTTTTTTCAAAAATTTAAAAACCACTGCACATTCGTTAGTACCACCTTAAGGTGGCGCTCAGGGGAACCGACTTTGGCGTTTAATTTTTTTCAGCGACATTTTTGACCATAATGTCTTGAAGGAAAGTTGTTCAAAATGAAAATAGCTTTCATTTGGTGTGCATATTGTGATAAAAAATTTTTTTAAATTTTTTGGACAATTTTGTAGTCGTAGCAGAAAATTTTTTGTTTCCATATAAAATGAATACTCATATCATTGAAATATGCGGTTTCTTAGCTTTAAATTGATGTATTAAATTTAATAATACGTTGAAGTTTTGCTGAGTTATTTAGCCGTGAAAATAGCAAATCCAAAATGAAAAACCTACAAAGCTGATAAATCTTCGAAAATATCAAATTTTTGATTTAATTTCTTAAAAAATTGAGTATGGCTTTTTGTAACTTTTTCAACGGAAATATGCAGTCCTAGGAAAAGTCTAATTTCTGAAAAAGTGAGACGTGTGGGCAAACCTTACATTTTTGCGTAGCGAAATCGACTACTTTTTTTGGATCTGGGTCCCAGCTGCCGTTTGCGATTGAGTTGAAAATTTGCACAATGAAAGAAAAAATATAAATGCAGACGTGAAAGTTTTTCAATTTTCAAAATATGGCCCGCAGCACTTTTTGTAGTCGCTCAAACACCGCAGAATTTTGAAAAATCGATTTATTGCAAAATCAAAATTAGAAATGAAAAATCGAAGATCAATCACGTCTAGATTTTTGAGATATCTTTCTGTTGATACCAAGATCATCAAAATCTTTTGAAGTTTCGCTGAGCTAGGTCAAAAACAAAATTAGTGTGAATAGGAAATTCGACATGGTCATAAAATTTGACACATTCACATTAAAGTGCTGAACTGTATTGTAAATAGGTTTTTTTGATGTCTCTTTGATATACAATTAAAGTGGTATTGCTATTTATTGCATGAGCTGAGCGCCAAACATGTGTTTTGTTGCTGAGCGCTACCTTAAGGGGGCGCTCCGGGAATCAAGGATTTGGGCCGTATTTTTTAAAAACAGCCGAAATGACCTATCATTCTTGAAGGAAAGTTGCCCTAAATACTATTTCTGATGTTTTGACGTGCGTATCTCCAAAGCAAAAAATTTGAAAAAAGTTGGACAATCTACTGATTTTATTCGACTTTTACAGAAATTCAACAAGTAAGCCAGTGCATCAACGCTTTTTGAGGTTTTCTAAACAGACGATACGTAGATTTTATTAGTCGTAATGAAAAATTAAAACAATTTTATTGCGTTCTGTGCAAAAAAATCGCACAAGAAACCATTTTCAGAAGCAGCAGACTCAAATATAAGCTGTGTGAATACAAAACCTATTTTTCGGCATTCGATTATAAAATGCTGGTAAAATATTTTTCTACAAAATTTTGCACAATTATAGTCTTAGGCTTTGCGCAGTTGAACAATTTTTTAGTTTTTTAAAATAAAGCTTAGAAATTTTTTTATATTAATTTTATTGCTCAGAGTTCGACTTCGAAAACACATAATGACACTTTTTATCCAAATCCGACATAAAAGCTAAAAACCAAAATAATGTTCAACTAGAGAAGCACACAAGCTACATTTTGGTATATAAAGTGTGACTATACGCAAAGTATAAGCAGAGTTATCGTTTGCCGAAAATTCACTCACGTTTGGTGCTCTCGGAGTCACGTGACATGATCACGTGATTTGAAATTTTGCCTCCGGTGTTCCTTTGTGCCATACTACATATATGTGTAGTAAAGTTTGACATTTGCCAACTTTTTTGCCAATTTTCTATGTAACCCCCGATTCCCGGAGCGCCCCCTTAAGGAGGCGCTCTGAGTAACTTCCAATAAATCAAATTGCTATAATTTTTTGTTTCTTGTTGATACGAACTTTTTTGCTCAAGTGCAATCAAGATGAACACCAGGCAAGCATTTTTGCAAAGTTTTATGAGTCACGGAATATTTTAGCAAATTTTATGACTGCATCAAAATTGAAATTTTGAAAAATTTGACCTATTTTGAAATGACGTAGCTCAATGCTGCCTCAACCAAATTTAACAATCTATAGCTTAAATTAAAGACAATTATCTTGCCGAGGTGCCATTTTTGTCGAATTTTTGTTACCGGCGACAAATTTTTAGTTATTTTAATTTCTATCAAAAGTGACGTTTTAAAAAGCCTATCATATTGAGCCAAATCATAATAATTACAATTCAAGAAGTTCGGCACCTCCACCTGCGTCTGCTCTAACAGTCTGCAAAGTTTCAAGCGGATCTGTTTTCGCATCTGACAGTAATCTTAAAAAAATGTACGCTATAGCCCAATTGCAGAAACCTGAAGTTTGCCTACACATACGTATTTTCCAAAAAATAGAGCGAATTTTTCTGTACTAAAATCCGTTGAGAAAAGTTTCAGAAGCCAAAAAGTAGCTAACGAAAAATTAGTTTGAAAAATAGTGTATTTTTGTCAATATCGGTCAACGTATTCTGGAAATTTTTTTAGAAAGGTTTGCCTACACACACGACTTTTTGAAAAGTTGCAACTAGCAATTAGCTATAAAGAACTGTTTCAAAAAAAACCAAAAGCCATATAGATTTTTTTGGTATAGCGATTTAAAGGTTTTTTCCCATTGAAAAATAGGTTAAAATTTCAAGTTGAACCAAATTTGACGTTATATACATCAAATGAAAGCTAATTTAATTTGCAGCAACTTTTCTTCTTGAGTTAATTAACGAAAACTTACGTAAAAAATTTTATCGCCCAAAGCCGGTTATTCAGAGCGCCACCTTAAGCGCTTAGCGCTTAGCAAACGCTTAGCGTTAGTTTGTGAATAACACTTAGTATGTGAATACGGGCCTTAGTGCTTAGGCTTGGGCTTAGTGCTTAGGCTGAGGCTTAGTGCTTAAGCTCAGGCTTAGTAGGTGGGTCAGAAAAGGCTTAGTATTAGTTGCTTGCATTAAATAAAGGGACACTTGCTACTTTAGAATCATAAATAAAGCATAAATTTTAAGCCGAAATTGAGTGCCAGCTTGCTGCTGAGCATCAGTGACGTTTTCAAATCGTATTTATGGTATTCGCTTTCATTTAAAATCCTGGTTATGCCTAATGATGCTTAAGTTTCTATGAAAATGTAATTAATTTATTGTCTACGCGAAAAGAATCTAAAACTTTTGATATGCAAGCTCAATTTAACTATGTATATTTCGCCTCTTTTTTCAGTTGGCAAAATTACGATTTTTAGTATAAATGAGCTAAATAGGTTGCTAGCAAAGCTGTATTAAATATATTAATATGTGTTACTTTATGACGATCAAACTTCAGGCTGATATTACGACTGTATTGGTCATAATTTTCGACGATTAGCCCTAATATGTCGAAAAACGATGATTTTCGACAAAAATTGAATTTTTTCGAAAAGGTATAAATCAACGTTTTTTCGCTTGTAAAATGCTAAAAATGAACTCAGCGCATGCGAAAACCTATAAAAACGTGTTTTCACGGCGAAAAAATATCAGTTTGAATTTCTCCCCCCCCGCCTCAGTTGCGCCGCATTTACTTGTGTAATACAGTGTCTGATGTGAGGCTCCCATCTTTTGTTGTAATTTTGCTGTCTAAAAAAATTCTGATATATATGTCTCCAGTTGACCAAATTCGGCCTAAAAACTAAAATATTTTGTGTTTTACTGGGGGCTGCCTGCCTGCCGCCCCCAGACCCCCGCTACACTGAGTTTATTTAATTTAAATGACCAACACTGCATTTTGTTACGTAAAAAAATGAATTCTGGCGACTGACACCCCGGAACAGTCAGTGTAAAAAAAGTGAGCAAAAAAGGTGCAACCCCCCGTATCAAAATCCTGGTTACGCCCCTGCATGCATGCTTCCTTTTATCTTTAGTAAAAGTGTAACGCAGCACTTGCAATTATTGCAGCAAATACATAATTTTGTGTAAATTTATGGGTCGTAATCTACACTTTTCTTCGGCTGACACTGAAGAAAGTGATAACTGATTTGGCCGAAAAAGGCCGAAAATCCAATTACTAAATATATACCTGACTTTTGGGGGCTGCCGCCCTTGCTCCAGCAATGCTTACAAATCAATATTTCACCTTGTCTCAGACATTTCACGTTATGCATCGATACTACCTTACCATACTCAGTATTCTGGTGTAAGGGTATCTGTTTCCAATATTTGTGTGCTTCCCCCACGTAAAAAATGTACTATTTGACTTAGAAATTTTTTTAAAAAATCTCACCAAGAATCCCGAATCCCGAATCCGGAGGGTAAAATCCCGATCCGGTCCCGATCCCGATCGCAAATCCCGATCCCGATCCCGCACAGAAATCCCGATCCCGAACTTCAATCCAGTTCGATCACTAATATATAAGAATGTTTGACCAGAATATTTGTTTTTATATTTTTTTTATAAATATTAGATTGTTTGTTCAGGCTTTCAATTTTCGAAAAATATTGTAATTTTCAATTATAATATATAGAAATGAATATGAGCAAGGAGCCGTCATACTACGGAGATATATCACGAAAAAGACAACATGAAGACAACTTTTCTTCAGGTAATCAGGTATATATGTATAGTATGTATGTATATATATCATATTATGCATAATACATCTTCGGACGCTTCAGAAAACAATCTCTGTCTCTCCGGAGCATGCCGCAGTGTGTGGGTATTTGGGTTGCTTCATATATGTATATCTGGCGGCCTGGCGCATTTCAATGTCTTTGTTTAGACCACAACCCGTCGCTGCGGAATTTCTCGGTCGGTGCCGTTAAACATCAATTAAAAGCCGAACTGGATAAAGTTACAAATGAGGTGCGTTGTTTTATCTTTTTTGGTTTCATAGCCCAAAAAATTACAAATTTTTGAGCTCATCTTTTTAGAACCATTTTGGCTGCAGCCTGAACCAACCAATAAGTTGGCTGTTATGGCGCAGATTTTACTGGTAATTTTGTTAAAAAAATAACAATATGCTTCGTGTAGACAAAGGGGGGATATGGGGAATTCTCCCGCCGCGCAACAATATATTCCCATTTTGATCGGCGCCCCCATGCAATTTTTTGCTTGAAAATGTGCAAGTATTTTATAGTACATATACATTGATATTGAGTAGATTTGCATTTGCATTTACACACTGTGTATGAAAGTTTTTCCCCATTTTTTGGTATGGTATTTTTTAGACAAAAACTGGGACGTCGGACACCGGTAAAGACAAAAGTAAGACTAATATGAACTAGATAATGCCTACCGTTGTGTATCCACTATCCAGTAAAAGTATATACACTTGGTGCTTACTGCGTACATACTGCGCAATTAATATGTAATTTGTGTTGTTATACAACTGTTTATAAATTTGAAAAATGCAATATATATATATATATATATATATATATATATATATATATATATATATATATATATATATATATATATATATATATATATATATAGCGGCCAATGTTTTGTCTCTTCTCGGTTTTCCGGTCCTGTTGTCAGTGTTGGGAGGTTGACAAACGGTTAATGGGAAATATCTTCAGTGACCTCCGCGCTGGAGCGGTCAGACGATATCATCTTCGATTCATCCTTCACGTATAGATAGCAAAAATATATATTTTCACCATTCCTATCACAAAATTTCTTTTGCAAGGTTACAAACCCATTGGGTGAAATGGGGGAATCCCCCCCGACATTTTTTCTCAGTATATAAATTTCTACACTAGTGTCTCCTCCACCTTTGGTTTTTAGTGCACGGCCTATAAATTTCTGATACGTCTCTAGTTTACGAAATTCGGCTAAAAACGTGCCTTTTTAAGTCATTACAAAAAATCAAAAAGTCATTCTCCCACGAATTTTTTTTCTGGGTACGCCGCTGCAAGGCTATATACATCTCTTACAAATTAGTGCTTTTTTACCTCTTTTGGTGCCTGCCATTCTAGTAATGATATCTTTTTACCAGAACCAGAGGAAAAGGAAACGCCCAGTAGCCAGAGTGAGCATGTGAAGAAGGCCCAGGAAATTGAAGTGACCGTGCCCAAGGACATGATGCTGGCCGATCATTGTCATCTCTGTGACGCCTCGCTAACCGGTCAGATTGCTGCCTATGCTTACCTGATTTTTCCGCGAGATTGTTGATGACGACATAATATAATTAAAGTTTATGAACTCACGTTAGTGACTTAAGAGATTAATTGATAGCAGGGCCAGGTGTTCCAGAAAAGCCTCCAGCCTCGTTTGGATTTTTTATGGGAGAGAGCACGAATTGAGATTTTCTTCACTTTTCCCTTCCGTAACATATATTGGCGACCAGTCAAAATATTTTAACAGATTGCAAAAATGTTGTGTGAGCGCCAGGTTATACTGCATTTCTATCTTGCATTAGTATTGTGATTGGACCAATGTTTATTGAAACCAGGATTGATTTGTTTGCCCAAATTGGCAAAATTGGCTGCTTTTGTAAAAGTGGTCTTGTTATCTAATTCATTTCTTTGAAGTAATGTTTGATAGTTTTATTCTTTATCAGGCTCTGACTCCGCGCGCCTGCACTACAGCGGAAAACGTCACGCTCAAAAAGAAAACCAATACATTAGAAAAGTCTACCAGCAAATGGGAATTGATCCAACGCGGTTTTTGCTTAAACCAACCGGAGGAACCACAGCCCCCGTCGGAGGTAGTGAAGAATTTTGGTTTAGATTTTTGCTGATTATAATAAAAAATGTAATGGTAAAACTTTATTCAAACTGAAACATGTGAACTGACGTAGACATTTATACCAATAA
>JASANF010006199.1:0-17434 GCA_030248245.1 Trissonchulus sp. WLG1_4
TTTAAAGCTTATAAATATAGCTTATCGTTACTATACGAGAACGAGAGGTTATCCATAAAAGCATTATACATTAAGAAAATCATGAAACATCAGCTTTTCAACGTTACCACAGGGCGTGCAACCGCTCTGGCTACTACGTAAACCTGACAACAAAACCAATAGCAAAGACGACAGGCCTACATCTATAACCGTTTTGGCTGCACTGCCGACATATTTCCTACGTAGTATACACATAAACAGCCATACTTGGCCACTGAGTACTTTTTCGCGTGAAATGAATACAATAGTTTTTCGTCAAAATAACGTTATATTCGCGTTCAGCACCCGATTTTAACCTTTTCCACAGTTTTTCAACAAATTTGACAAAATTCATAAATTTGGTCAAATTGACCATTCTGGCACTTTGCCAGGTATGCCAAAATGCAATAATATATACGACACTGACCAAACAATATTAACTGTCACCCCTACACCTGTATATTGTGTTGTATGAACAATACAGAACAAGCGGCTATCCACAAAAGCGTTATACATTAACAAAGTCATGAAAAAACCATATTTTCTAGGGTGTCAGAAGCGGATGCACCAGTTCTGGCTACTAGGTAAATCTGACAACAAAACTAATAGCACGCTGAAATGCACAGTGTAGGGCTTTATATTCGCATACAAAACGACAGACCTCCATCTATAACGGTTTTGGCTGTACTGCTCATGGGTAGTCTACCCCCCCCTAATACACGTAAATTACCTTCCGGACCCCTCCCTAGGCCTACACTGACACGATCGACTCCAAAAAGAAGAGACGCACTACAACCCAGCTACACTACCATGCATGCATGCAGACTTGGGCTGTTTGCGTGACTTCTCAAAAGCTGGCGCCATTGAATTTTAGACTTTGCCATTTTCGAGGCCCAAAAAAGGGCTTTCCCTCCTCCCAGCACAGCCGAAACGGCAAAAGCATAGAACACCATTTTGTTAATGACACTATTCCCAACCAGAACAAATGTGAAAGCACAAAAAAGTGCCTCGTCAAGAGAGATTTCTTGAGTTATACGTCGAGGAAAAAAAGACGAAAAAATCCGAGTTTGCGGGAGGCGATTTTTTTATATCTCAAGTAATACTTGGGCGCTTTGCCTGAAACTTGGCCAGCATGTAGCCCTCTCCCAGGCATGTGCACATCAAATTAAAACCGATTTGTTTGCATAAATTTTTAGTTATTAAAAAAATTGGTTTTAAAATTTCGCGTTTGGAAAAATGTGGAGTGTCGTTAATATTCTAGGGTTAGGCGCTATCGCGCCTACCCTGATACAACTTGGCATAAAACTAAAACTTTTTGACCAACCACCTAAAGTCACAAATTGACAGGTTTTTCAAAGTCTAGAATGGTTCATACTCTCAATCCATTCCTAACTATTCGCAGCAGTCGATCACAATTCTTATTTATGGACAAATGCACATCATTACTGACAATATTTATATACATATAAATGTCTGACGAACCTAGGGTGGGCTAACAGTGGACGCGTCCAGAAAGTTATAGGCGGACTGTGGGAGGGCAGGGTTCCCACGGGGCCGCAGGCAGTCACATAGTCCGAGCCCCCGCCAGTCATGGCCGCGTCCTTCTGTGACGTCCCCCCACTGGCTTCCCGATTTCGCCAACTTTTTCTTGTGAGATCGATCACGCTTTTCCGTATAGGATGACTCTGAAAATAAAAAAATCATGTTTTTTGAAAAATAGTATCAGTTATATTAATCACGTAAATTATTATTACAACACTAGGGCTTTTGCATTGAGTTCAGGTTTTGTCCCACGTCCAAGTCTAGCTATAAAATTGTTGCTTTTTTTATAAGATTACTCTATTAACTCCTACAGCACTAGAACAAAAATTAAACTCTGACCGAAAAATGCTGGATCCTGACACAAATAGGTGGCGTGATTTTTGTGACTACTCGCTGTACTCTTTTGCTAGCAATTACATAATTCTTTAATAATGCGATACAAATCCGAGGCCACATCCAACCAGTTACCGTCCCAGGAACCACTACAACTTAACTAATTAAGGTTATGTTGTTATATTATTAACAACAAAAAATAGCTCAGCTCGCCACCTCAGTAAAAACATGGTATGATAGTAAATAAATACGACTTTTACACTTGCTCTCTATTCATAAATAAACCAACATATATCTGTTATGTACTAAACATATATATATACTAGAGTTTGACCGAACATTGCTGAACCCTGTGACAAAACAGGTGGCGTGATTTTTGTGACTACTTGCTGTACTCTTGATGCTTGCCATTCATTCTTTTCGCAATGACATCGCGTGTTTCGTGTTATCTCAGGGTCCAGCATTTTTTGGTCAGACTTTAATCAGTGTAGTTTTGTGAAAACTAAGTTGAGCTGTCGACTGAGCGAAGCGACAGAAACACTAAATATATACTCTTGATGACTCGTTCTGTTTCTAACGAAATAACTTTTTTTTGAACTTACTTTAGTTTTCGATCAGTGATTTAGCGTGCAGCAAATTAAGTGGAACAAACCAGTATGTACAAAAGAACAGAATATTAATTAAATAATTGAGACTAAACCGCAAAGCTCTCTACAAATGTTGAACATGAGTTTACAACCATTTGAAAGCCAAGAAAATTCTCTGTCCAGTAATGTAAACTTTACATGCAGTTGGAAAACTTGAGAGCAATTAAATGTAATCATCACATTTGTCAAGGGTGAATGAGCATATTTATCACGTGCGCATGTCCTGTGCGCTCAAGAATGTGAAAAAATTTTATTTAACATTTTAAATAACAAATTTTAGTATATTTAAATTTTAGGATTATGAAACAACGCTAAATAAAGATGTTTTAAAAATTGTAGTTTTTTTTTAAAAATTTTAATTATTATGTTTAGTATCTGCTCATAATTTTTTCACTTAAAACCCTCTATGATATGCAGTGTGCGGCAGTTTTTGATCATTTGTGATGAAAGACAAATGACATGGAGAATCCTGCAACGAAAATTTTTCTTTGTGAACTAAATACAGTGCTTTAGGCAATTTCGGAACTGGCACACACATATTGCACACACACACACACACAATTTTTTGAGATTCCTGCAGCGAAAAATTTGGTATGTGAACTGCACACGGTACTGCCTGAGGCAGTCTTGGAACTTGCATACACACACTTGAAAACACCGAAACCCAAAAAATGAAGGATAATATGACTTAGAAAATTTGCCAAGCACGCCAAATGCTGGAACTAAGGGGGGCTGACAAACAAGCAGCATTTTTATGCAGAATGTATTTCGTTTGGATCAGCAAAGAAGTTTAACCTGTCCCCCAATTTTTTTGTATATTCAGGGAGGGTTCTTTGGTAGCAAAACTGTTTGTAAATCTCGCGTCAAAATTTGTTGAATTTCCCATTGTTGTTTGAAAAAATAAAAATGTAGAGGATCTAGTTTCGGCCTTTCGTGTCGGCGTGAAGAATGCTAAACACTGCACCACACCCTCTGTGTCTTATTTTGTTGATAATTGGAGCGTCAGTCAATGAAAAAATACATTTTTAGAGCCTTAAAAACCGTTATATCGGTCTACTTAAGCCCTACAAAACGAAGCTAGCTAGTTGGCTGTCTGCACACGCTCACACATATTACAGTAAAATTACACATAAACATTCACACAAATTTGCTACAGAGAATGCAACTCGACGTTGCACTTTACGTAGGACAAAATAAATGTAAAGTCATAAAAGTAGCAGAACAAAAAAAGACCAATTGAAAAGTGGCACAACGGTAATTGTGCTTTGCGAAAAAATTGAAGCGTATGGGTAAGGGTTGATAGGTAGAAATCGTTGTGTGATTCGTTCTGGGTCTATTTTGTAACCCTGTGGTTATAGGGTAAGCCATGAAATCTCTGCAGTGTAGAGTGACTGAAAAAAAGGGCCTATGTGTGAATGCGCGTCGTGCATGAGTCGATGCGAGCGCAAAACAACAAGTTTATAGCTCCTCTACTAGAATAAACATTCAAAAGTCGCCTAAAAAGCATATTGTGATATAATTAGTAAATTAAATTTCAGATTTCAAACATGGTAAAACCTACGATTCAAAAAACTGCCCCCTCCTCTGTAAGATTTGCACTAGGCAGAGGGGCGGTGGTGAAAAGTTATCTTATATTCGCAAAGAATGCTAAAATTGAGGTTACGCCTACGTTTGTACGAATTATTCCGAAACCGTATTGCAAACTATCGACCAGTTCAACTGGTCTGTATATACCTCGTGAAATTCTGCTGTCTAAAAGTGTTCAAGATCCAGGTGTGCGAATGGCTTCCAGTTTTGCTATTAGCCACGGTCCAAACAATGACCCACGACCACACGTATACCTGGTTTATGAACGAAAATCAAACGATAGTTTATTATCAGACTTTATTCGATTAAATGGCACGGTTTGGTGTCTAAAGGCACATTTCCTCATTTCTTCAATACCAAAATATATCAAAGCTACAGTGGTGAATTTCCAGAAGCAAAATACTTCAATCCAGATTCGATGAGTGAGAAAAATAAAAAAAATTTCTGCAGTGGTACGAAACAACAAAGGCGGAATATAAACGCAAAAATAAGTTGTTTTTTTGAAAGATGAGCTTATTTATTATTGTCAACAGGACGTGGAAGTCTTGGCAAATGCATGTATTCGATTTCGACAAATATTTATCGACTCTACAAACATTGATCCTTTTTCTTGTGCCATAACAATAGCTTCTGCTTGCAATGTAATCTATAGATCAATTTTTATGAAGAAAAACAGTATTCCTGTTATATAAGCTCACGGCATGCCGCGCAGAAAAGCCTACTCAAACAAAAGCATTGCTTGGTTCTCTTGGATTGAATCAATTATAAAAGTGCCTGTTCAGCATGCAAAGTCTGGCAAAGAAGTTAAAATTGGAAACTATCATATGGACGGCTATGTAGATGTTTTAGATGGCAAGCGCACAGCCTTTTCTTTCCTAGGTAAAACATTAAATCGTTTATTGTACTATTGGCAATCAAAACAATTTCAATCAAAACAATTTAAAAAAATTATATAAATATAGTATAAATGCAAACAAATGATTAACAGTAAAATATACTTTTGTTTTTACTGTAGTAGGTTGCTTTTGGCATGGATGTAATCGCTGTACACAACCAGATACCATACATCCATTGTTAGGCGTTTCCATGAGAAGCTTACGCATTCAAACAATGCGCAGAATAAAAGAGTTACAGGATAACGGTATAATGGTCATTGCGAAATGGGAATGTGACTGGGATACTGATGTCGCAAGCAGCAACGAACTTGAAAAATTTGTGCACTCTTTAAACTTGTCGGAACCACTAAAACCTAAAGAAGCATTTTTTGGTGGTCGTGTATCTCCAACTTATTTGTACTATCAAATTAAAGATGGTGAAAAAATCCGACACTTAGATGTTGTAAGTAGTGTTGTTCCGTCAGAGAATTTTAGTTTAGTTTTAGTTATAGTTTTGGTATAAACTATAGTTTTAGTTAAGTTTTAGTTACGGTTTTGGTATAACCCTTAATTTTAGTTAGGTTTTAGTTATAGTTTTGGTAGAAGGCTAAATTTTAGTTCAGTTTTAGTTATAGTTATGCCCAAGGGAAAAAATTAGTTTTAGTTACAGTTATGGTATAGTTTTAGTTATGGTACAACTGAGTTTAGTTCTGGTATCGTTTCAGTGAATTTTAAGTTTAAGTTATGGTATAATCATATTAACTTTATCGTCATTAGCTTTACAATAGGTACCCAGTTGATCACGTGGGATACTTCACGATGAACTACCAAATCTTTTTTGGTCCGCCCCCGAAATTTTTTTCGACTGAAATTTTACACAAGGTTCCCCACTTTGGTTTTTATGGTCTGGCCGGAAAATTTTTCTGATGCGTCCCCAATTGACCAGACGACCGTCCGGTCGTCCCAACTTTCATAAAACGCCTTAAAAACGCAACATCACTAAACCAAGCGGTCGCATGGGTCTGGGAGCGGCAGCCCCCAGAAAACAATTGGGAAATTTTTTAATTTTCTATTTATAGGCCAAATTTCGTCAATATTGGAGACATATCAGAAAATTTTTCCGGCCGGACCATAAAAACCATAGGGGGGACACTTATGTCAAAGATTACTCGGAAAAAATTTCGGGGTGGGAGATTCTTTTAGAAACTTTTTTAGAAAGAAATTTTTTTTAGATTCTGCATTAAAAACAGTGCATTTTGAACTATTTACAGGTCAGTCATGCGCTGTGCATTATTGTGCAAAATTTTAATTTCTGTGTGCAAAATTTTTAAAAAAACCCTGCGTCAGACTATGGCTGCCTAGGGGGAGAGATACTCTGGGCATAAATCGCAGTCTCATAGTTAATAACAGTTACACCCGTCATTTGTTTTCAGAACTCGCTTAAGCCTGTTTCACACGATGGCCCTTCTTATGGCGCATTGCATAGCGCATTCTATAGCGCATTTCATGGCGCATTAAATGACACATTACATGGCGCCTCATGTAATGCGCCACGGCGCGTTGCATGGTGCGTTGCATCTGCATGCAACGCGCCATGGCGCAAAATGCGGTTCAAAAAGTTCTTCGCCAACCCGGCCGGCGGCTTTCGCGGCCGGTCACAAACACTAACGAGCAATAGACAAAAACGTGTGCGTACACTATATATACGATGCTATATAGTATAATACTGTACAAAGTCGCTAATATATATTTGTACGTATTTTCCCATCGTTTACCAAAACTTGGAAGTTTTGGTAAGCGTTGTACCAAACCTACTAGTTTTGGTAGAGAGCTTGCCAAAACTAGAAAGTTTTGGTAAGCGTTGTACCAAAACTACTAGTTTTGGTAGAGCGCTTACCAAAACTTGGAAGTTTTGGTAAGCGTTGTACCAAATCTATTAGTTTTGGTAGAGCGCTCACCAAAACTAGGAAGTTTTAAGCATTGTACCAAAACTTCTAGTTTTGGTAGAGCGCTTACCAAAACTAGGAAGTTTTGGTAAGCGTTGTACCAAAACTAGAGTTTTGGTACAAGTTTGCTCAAAACTCCGCTGCCCTTAGTTTTGAGTAATAGTTATGGTACAAGCCTCCAAATTAGTTTAGTTTTAGTTATAGTTTTGGTAGGAGTTCAATTTTAGTTAAGTTTTAGTTATGGTTTTGGTACAAGGTTGGATTTTAGTTTAGTTTTAGTTATGGTTTTGGTATAACTGCTGAAAATTAGTTTTTACAACTAGTTTTAGTTTTAGTTATGGTATACCAGAACAACACTAGTTGTAAGTGAATATCCATGGGTTAACAAAACACAAATGTATCCTGTTGGACCTCCAATTCTGATTACAAAGTCATTCACTAAACCAGATCACTATTTCGGTCTAATTAAATGTACTGTACTACCCCCAAAACAACTACTGTTACCAGTCTTACCGTACAGGTCTCGCAATAAACTTATGTTTCCAATATGTGCGAAATGCTGTGATCAAGATAACAGAACTATGTGTGAGCATCTTGAAAACGAAAGAGCTCTAAACGGAACTTGGGTCACGGAAGAAATTAAAGTGGCAATAAAACATGGATACACAGTGACAAAAATATACGAAGTATGGCACTGGAACACAGACCAGCACAGTAACGATCTGTTTAAGGAGTTTATCAATGCTTTCTTAAAAACTAAAGTTGAAGCTAGTGGTTATCCAAATGACGTAATTACCGATAGTCAAAAACAACATTACATACGGATGTGGAAAGAAAAAGAAGGTTGAAATTTAAACGAAAATGATATTGTCTCTAATCTTGGAAAAAGAACATACGCAAAACTTATACTAAACAGGTGAGAGATTAACTTGCAGACTTTTAGACAAAAGATGGTAATATTTATATATTTTGTATCAGCGTGAAAAATTCAATATTAACAGAACTTTTGATGAAATTTTCAAAAATACTCATACAACTTTCACTGCATTCTGTTTCTGCTTCTGGGGAAAATTTGGTCAAAATGAAGATCAAACAAAAGCAGTATACGTTGACAACTATGAACAAATGGCTAAATTGTTATTGAACGAAAAAGTTCAAGTAACAGATGGAATGTTAGTTGGGGACAACCTAATGCTATTACAATATCAGACCAAACACGAATACAATATTCCTTCACCATTTAATAACATTGTCATAGCAGCATTTACCACCGCTTATGCTCGTCTTAAACTTTACTCTTACATGCAACAGCTTGGCTCCAGTGTCTTATATTACGACACAGACAGTGTCATATGTATAAGCAGAAGCGATGAACGCGAATTTTTGGAAAGGGAATATTTAGGAGATTTAAAAGACGAACTTGTCGACAATTATGGGAATGGCAGTTATGCAACAGAATTTTGGTCCTCAGGGCCTAAAAGTTATGGTTACCGAATAAATACCTCGACTGGTGACGAGGTTTTTGACTATAAAATAAAAGGAATAAAATTAAACGTTAACAATAAATCCATCATAACTCCTGAGAAAATAATTCATTTAATTAAATCTGATCGTTCAGCAAACTTCAACGTGGATAACTTCAACATCACCCGCAACAAAAATGATGCTTTATTGAAAAATAGATCATCTCAGAGAAAATTCAAGCTAACATTTGATAAACGAGTTGTCTTGAAAGATTTTAGCACTGTGCCCATTGGTTATGTAGATGGACAATTAAACAATTTTTTATTGAAATAGTTTATATTTTTAGATTAATTGTATTAACTGTAGATGTCATGTCACAGGAGACTATTGAAATTGATTGCTGCCAAGAAATTAAAAAGGCGGCAAATGCTTATTTTCCAGAAAAGCAACTTGATCTGATGCGTGAAATTATGCTCTTAGACTACAGACAAATTCCATGTTTGCCTGAAATTGATAAAACAAAAATGTCCTATTGTATGGCATTATCTGTGGCAAAAACAATATTTACCCATATGGTCTTGGGCTTCCATTTCCTCTACGTTCTCCTCAAGTGGTTACAGTGCCAATGAAAATTATGAGGTCATTATGTGCAATGTATCTGGACGAATGTCATGACATATCCGATAATTTTTTAGACAAAATAGACATTAGTCCATCAAATTTTCATATTGATTTAACTCTTTTTGCTGAGTATTTTTTTGAAAAAAATCGCGATTTTGAGATGATTGTAAAATTTTATATAATAAGCAGTTTTATTGCTGTCGAAATGTATAGATCTGGAACCAGATATATTGTGGCTCATCTGATTAATCATGTTGCTTGTTACACTGAGGTACATCTGATGGATATTATCAACAAAGGCGGAGGATGGGAAAAGTGCACTCGGCAGCTCTTTTGGCAAAATAAGTTGTCAGTCCTGCGAGCTCACACAAAAATCATGTTTTGGGAATTCATCACAACTTTGAGCAACATTATCAAGACATTAGTTTTGTCGGCTTAAACAACGTTTTTAACTGTGACGTAAAGTTCTTAAACAGTATTTTGTGATACAATAAAAACCACGAATAAACTTTTTTATACAATGACCATTTTATATTAGTTTGACTGCTTCAGTATTTTCCGATTTAGACATCAAAGTATACGTTTTTGTTGCTGTTTCATGTACAATGCTTATCAAATCCTGCCGTGACAATGTTAAGACTGATTCTATTATAAGATACATTAGCAGAAAGTACTTGGAGCGACATCGTCAAAATTATCCTTCTGCGCTTACAAATGGTGACGATTTTGTAACTATTTCAATTCTTTTCATGAACTCTTTATGCCAAGCTTACGAAAATATGTACTATAATGAACTTGACAATGAAATGAGCGAACTGGACCTATCGTTTGCTCTACCTCTTCGAGCCTATACGTTTACAGAGAATTTACTTCAACAACACTTAAATGACGACAGCTTTGATGCAATTGTCATTGCGTTTACATATTCAGCGGCTTTAGTATCAGAATGTCTATTCAGAAATGTTTTGGATTATATACCGCATATAATTGAAGCTACAGTTATCTGCACGAAATCGCATGTCGAAAAAATTGTCATCAGTATCGGCGGATGGGAACACTGTACAAAGTTTTACCTAATGACCAATAACCACTATATCGACAATGCATTAGACAGACTTTCGCAGTTATCGTTGAATTAACTCTGTTGTGCAGTAAACGCTTTTTTTAAAATAAAAACATGACTGCTTTAGTGTGTGTTAACCTTAACAAAAACAAATACATTCAAAAAAATCGTGCTTCACATGACTTTAATGTGTACAGTTTACCATCAGTATATCCCCAGTAGGATTTGCACAACTGTCGATAATAAATCAATTTTAAAAAAGCTGTGCAAACCCTACTGGGGCTATACTGGTAGTATAACTGCTCAATATATCGAGCATATCCATGAAAAATGACACTTTGCGACCGCTCGATCACGTGGAGGCGAACAAAATGAACTACTGGTTGTGCAACAGCTAGTTAGTTGTGAAGAGAAATTGCAAGCCGAAGTTCCACTCACGTTTGGTCTCCAGCGAATGCTAATTTGTCTCAATCAACTTCATGTTTTGTGTTTAGGCATGCTTTTACACCAGCTTGCCATTGTGCATCTAAAATTGGCCCCAGACTGCCGTTTTTCGAAAAGTCACATTTCAGGAGCGCCACCTTAAGCCTAAGCCTTTTAGCCTAAGCATAAGCCTAAGCACTAAGCCTAAGCCTGAGGCCTAAATTGAAGAAAAACCTGCTAAGAAGCATCAGAAATAACTTAACTGCACTAAAAACCACCAACTAGCTTCATATTTTAAAAAAATTTGCAGCTATAGCCCGGAATTTGTACTAAACCGTACTTGTGCTGTAACGCTTCAATCAGCCTGGTCCTGGTAGCTTCAAAAAAAGTTTTGTAACTTTTCAAAGCCTGAACCGATTTCAAAATTTTTTCAGCATTTAGTAGCTTAGAAGTTTTTCTTTCAATGACAGCAGCAGGTCTTCATTTGATTCAGTATTTTTGCCTGAATCAAATTTTGCGCAAAAAATTTTATGTAAAGTTTAACGAAGTTTGATTTTCAGCTAAAGATTACATCCTAAAAACTTCTAACCTAGCCTATTAGAATTATGTTATGTTGTTATGCCTATTATGTTTGTCTTAAACTCATGCTCTATATATCAAAATGTAACCCTTGCGCTTTTCTAGTTGAAAATTATTTTTGTTTTTGATTATTTAGTGCGAATTTGTTAAAATTGCAATTTTCGTATTTTCGAAGTCGGTCTCTCAGCACTAAAAAGTGGTTTCATTTTCTAGAACATTATTCAAAAAAATAAAAGAATGTTCAACTGCGCACAATAATAGGCTATCTTCATGCCAAGTTTTAGCCAAATCGGTTGAAGCAGCAAAAACATATCGAATGCCGAAAATTACCGTGAGCACTGCTCAGTATAATTTTTCTGAGCCAGCAACTTTGCGTAGCGTTGCCCAATTGCGCTGAAACTTTGCAGAATTTTGGGGACCCAAGACCCTAGTAAAAAACAATTTACATAAGTAGCTAAGCAATGTTACACAGTTTTTAAATAGTGTTAAAAATGTACCAAATCGAACGCAGTTTTTGGTAAACGACGGTTTTGCTAGTGTTTGTGACCGGCCGGAATTTTCGGCCGGCCGGCCTGATGGTCGCCGGCCGTCCGGCCGAAAAAAGCCGACGCCGGCCGGCCGGCCGGCTAAAATCAGTCGGCTGGCCGGCCGGTCAAAATCGGCCGGCCGGCCGGCTAAAAACACCGGCCAGCCAGCCAGATTCAACCGACTGACAAAATTAGGCCGGCATAACAATCCGGCAGGCTAAGTTTATGCCGAAATGACACTCTGGACTGGTTTTATCCAGAAATTCTGCCGTTCACAGCCGGCCAGCCGGCCGGCTGAAGTTCCTCGCCGGTCCGGCCGCCGGCCGGCCGGAGCCGGCCGGCGGCTTTCGCGGCCTGTCACAAACACTAGGTTCTGCTGGCAAAATTGACGTAAAAATTAATTTTGCCGTTTCAAACATTTTTCGACTGCTATTTTGTGTCTAATGATGTGAATTTATGAATTTTTAATAAATTTTTGCTCAATGTTTACCCATTTGGCAGTTTGCCAGTAAAAACTATAAAATTTGGCAATTTTCCAGATATCTTGATATTAGTATGAAATGAAAGCCCACATCATTCTGAGTAACTTTGCTTCTTAACACAGGTCCGAATGCGCGCACAATAATAGGCTATCTTCATGCCAACTTTTAGCCAAATTTTAACCCTTGTGTAAAAATTTTAAATCACGTGATAATGTCACGTGACTGCCAGAGTACTGCGCGTGAGTGAATTTTCGGCAAGCAATAACTACTAGCATGTTTGTCTTAAACTCATGCTCTATATATCAAAATGTAACCCTTGCGCTCTTCTAGTTGAACATTATTTTTGTTTTTGATTATTTAGTGCGAATTTGTTAAGATTGCAATATTCGTATTTTCGAGGTCGGTCTCTCAGCACTAAAAAGTGGTTTCATTTTCTAGAACACTATTCAAAAAAATAAAAAAATGTTCAACTGCGCACAATAATAGGCTATCTTCATGCCAAGTTTTAGCCAAATCGGTTGAAGCAGCAAAAACATATCGAATGCCGAAAATTACCGTGAGCACTGCTCAGTATAATTTTTCTGAGCCAGCAACTTTGCGTAGCATTGTCCGATTGCACTGAAACTTTGCAGAACTTTGGCGACCCAAAACCCTGGTGAAAATCAGTTTAGGTAGCTAAGCAATGTTACACAGTTTTTTTAAATAATGTTAAAAATGTACCAAATCGAACACAATTTTTTGTAAAAGCCGGTTTGCGGGCGAAAATTGACATAAAAATTAATCGTGCCGTTTCAAACATTTTTCGACTGCTATTTTATGTCTAATGATGTGAATTGATGAATTTTTAATAAATTTTTGCTCAATGTTAACAAGTCCGAACTCGTTAGCTGAAAAAAGTTATGGCCCAATACCTTAATTTCCGGAGCGCCCCCTTAAGGTAGCGCTCAGCAAAAAAAGTCATGTTTGGAACTGAACTCAAGCAATGAGTAGCAATACCACTTTAATTGTATGTCACCATGGGCTCAAAAAACCTATTTCCAGTACTCTTCAGCACTTTCATGCAATTATGTCAAATTTTATGAAAATGTCAAATTTCCTATTCACACTAATTTTGTTTTCGACCTAACTCGGCGAAACCTCAACCGATTTTGATGATTTTGGTGTCGATCTACAGATCTTTTAAAAATCTACGCGTCAAAAGTCTTTGATTTTTGATTTAGATTATTGATTTTCCAAAAAAATCGATTTTTCAAAAATCAGCTGTGTTTGAGCGGCTACAAAAAGTGCTAAGAGCCAAAAATTAAAAATCGAAAGAATTCGACGTCTGCATTAATATTCTTTTTTTCATTGTACGAAATTTCAACTCGATCCCAATCGGCAGCAGGAAGCTAGATCAAAAAAAGTAGTTGACTTCGCTACGTAAAAATGTGAGATTTGCCCACACGTTTCACTTTTTTAAAAATTAGACCTTTCCTAGGACTGCATATTTCCGTTGTAAAAGTTACCAAAAGCCATAATCAATTTTAAAAAATAAATAAAAAGTTTGAGATTTTGGAAGATTTATCAGCTTTTTAGGTGATTCATTTTTGGATTCTATCTTCGCGTCTAAATAGGTCAGAAAAGTTTCAACAAATTTGCATGTTCAGTACATCAATTTAAAGCTAAGAAAACGCACATTTTAGTGAAATAAGTTATTAATTTATATCGCGATAAAAAATTTTAGCTAGGAGTACAAAAATGGGAGCGCTTTGAGTAACTTCCAAAAATAATTTTAATAATACAAAATTTAATAATACAAAAATAATTTTTTGTTTCTTGCTGATACAAACTTTTTAGCTTAAGTTCAATCAAGATGAACACCAGGCAAGCATTTTTGCAAAGTTTAATGAGTCTCAGAATATTTTGGCAAATTTTATGACTGCATCGAAATTGAAATTTTGAAAATTTTGCATAATTTTTGAAATGACGTAGCTCAATGGTGCCTCAGCCAAATTTAAGGGGGCGTTCCGGGAATCGGGGGTTACATCGAAAATTGGCAAAAAAATTGGCAAATGTCAAACTTTACTATACATATATGTACTATGGCACAAAAGAACACTGGAGGCAAAATTTCCAATCACGTGATCATGTCACGTGACTCCCAGGGCACCAAACGTGAGTGAATTTTCGGCAAACGATAACTCTGTTTATACTTTGCGTATAGTCACGCTTTATATACCAATATGTAGCCTATGTGCGTCTCTAGTTGAACATTATTTTGGTTTTTAACATTTATGTCGGATTTGGATAAAAAATGTCATTATTTGTTTTCGAAGTCGAACTCTGAGCAATAAAATTCGTATAAAAAAATTTCAAAGCTTTATTTTAAAAAACTAAAAATCTGTTCAACTGCGCAGAGCCTAAGGCTATAATTGTGCAAAATTTTGTTGAAAAATATCTTACCAGCATTTTATAATCTAATGCCGAAAAATTGGTTTTGTATTCACACAGCCTATATTTGAGTCTGTTGCTTCTGAAAATGGTTTCTTGTGCGATTTTCTTGCACAGAACGCAATAAAATTGTTTTAATTTTTCACTACGACTAATAAAATCTACGTATCGTCTGTTTGAAAAACCTCATACAGCGTGGATGCACTGGCTTACTTGCTGAATTTGTGTAAAAATCGAATAATATCAGTAAATTGTCCAATTTTTTCCAAATTTTTTGCTATGGAGATATGCACGTCAAAACATCAGAAATAGTATTTTGGGCAACTTTTCTTCAAGAATGATAGGTCATTTTGGCTGTTTTTTAAAAATACGGCCCAAAACCTTGATTCCCGGAGCGCCCCCTTAACAATCTATAGCTTAAATAAAAGACAATTATCTTACAGAGATGCCATTTTTGTCGAATTTTCGTTACCGCCGACAAATTTTTAGTTATTTTAATTTCTATCAAAAGTGACGTTTTAAAAAGCCTATCATATTGAGCCAAATCATAATAATTACAATTCAAGAAATTCGGCGCCTCCATATACATCTGCTCTAACAGTCTGCAAAGTTTCATGCGGATCGGTTTTTGCAGCTGACAGTAATCTTAAAAAAATGTACGCTATAGCCCAATTTCAGAAACCTGAAGTTTGCCTACACATACGTATTTTTCAAAAAATAGAGCTGATTTTTCTGTACTAAAATCTGTTGAGAAAAGTTTCAGAAGCCAAAAAGTAGCTAAGGAAAATTTAGTTTGAAAAAAGTGTATTTTTGTCAATGTTGGTCAACGTATTTTGCAAATTTTTTAGGAAGGTTTGCCTACACAAACGACTTTTTGAAAAGTTGCAACTAGCAATTAGCTACAAAGAGCTGTTTCAAAAAGAAAGCCATATAGAATTTTTTGGTATATTGATTTAAATATTTTCCCTTTGAAAAATAGGTTAAAATTTCAAGTTGAACAAAATTGGACGTTATATACATCAAATGAAAGTTAATTTAATTTGGAACAACTTTTTTCTTGAGTTGATTAACAAAAATTTACATGAGAAATTTTATCGCCCAAAGTCGGTTATTCAGAGCGCCCACCGGCTCTTCAAGAATCTGTTTTTTGGCCAAATTTTTTTTCTGGAACAAAATTGACCTATAGTTCTTGTAGGAAAGTTGTTCAGAAAGAGCTCAGGAGTTGATTGATATACATAACTCAAAATAAAAAAATTGAAAAAATCGATCATTTGAAGTTTGCGCTTTTGTGAATATCTTTCTAATATGTACATACTTGTTGTTAAAGTTGCAGTTTTTTTAATAAACTTTGAAGCGAGATACATACTTGTTGTTAAAGTTGCATGAAAAGTTAAAAATCGTCAACTCAAGATTTAAAACGAAATTCACAAAAAAAATTACAAATTTACAAACACGAATTTTGAGGCCGTTATCGTTAAAATAAATTTTTCTTGCTGAAAGCTCAAATTTTTTTCATGTAATATGGGCGTCAAATTAAAGAAAATTCACTTGTGAACAACTTTTGTTTTTACGATGTATATATGTTTATTTCTGCGCGTTTTTAAAATAATGGCCATTTCACGAGCGCCACCGCACAGGATAGTATAAAATAAAAAAGTAGAAAGTAGAAAAATAGTAGAAAAAAAGTAGAAAATTTCTACTTTTTTTCTACTATTTTTCTACTTTTTTCTATATCTTGTTAAAATTGTTGCGACTGTTTTTTTGTTAAAATTATTCGTCAAATATGTAGTAATTTTTGAAGCAAAAATGCTTCCCCCAAGGGGCTCAACTAGAAAAAAACAAGGTCCACTATTTCCCCTTCAACTGCCCTAGCCTGAAAACTTTTACTAATGTTTCACTCTAAAATAGTAAAATAGTTGCGAAAAAATGCTTAATACTGAAAAACCGAAAAGTGAAAAGTACAACGATTGCACAAAAAGTGTACTACATACATTTATGCTAAAAAAATTTACAAAAAAGATGTATAAATTTTGTACAACATCAGGATTTGTATCCATCCAGGATTTCGCTAAGGGGGGGGGGGGGCTGCGACCGACCGAGGGGGGGGGGGGTGCGGAGCAACTGTGAGCCACCGCCGATCAAAGGGGGTCTGGCGGGGGAGCGGCAACCCTCGTCGGACCTTTTTTGAGTTTGTAATTGTATATAACCATCGATAAACTACAATAGTGAATCTGCAGCAAGCACTTAACATTGCGGGGGCCTGGGGCGGCGGCCCCCAAAAGTTGGAGCTTTTTGAGTTTTTAACCATCGACATTGCGTTACTGCACTTTTGACATGAAATACAAATTTGTAGTGGATCTACAGCAAGCACTTACTTAACACTGCGGGTGTGTGGGGGCGGCAGCCCCCAGAAGTTAAAGCATTTTTGAAAATTTATATAACGATCGACATTGCATGACAACTGCACTTTTGACATGAAATAAACAAAAATAGTTAAGTTTAAAATATTAAACATTAATATTTAAGCCCATAGATAAAAAAATAGGCCCAAGGGCCAAAGGCCTATGACCTCATATTTTTCCCGACTGAAATTTTACACAAGGGTCCCCCCTTTGGTTTTTATGGTCCGGCCGGAAAATTTTTCTGATGCGTCCCCAATTGACCAAATTTGGCCTAAAAATCAAAAATTTCCCCCAATTTTTTTCTGGGGGCTGCCGCCCCCAGACCCCTGCAGCTCTATGTCTTACTATTCCTTCTTATTATCTTTCATCAAAGCCTATACATGTATACATGAGTACATTATGCTGCATTTGCATGTCTACACGAGTATATTATGCTGCATTTAGTTGTGTAATACATTATCTGATGTGATGTTCCCATCATGTGTTTTATTCTGC
>JASANF010006200.1:0-29361 GCA_030248245.1 Trissonchulus sp. WLG1_4
AATGTACTTGGTCAGTTTCATATCTGTCTATGTAATTCTGTTGTGCCCCAAGCTGGTGAACGGTACCAGACATAAAATGTTAGTCTTAATTTGTTGATTTCATTATTATGTAATCAGTTTGTATACGAGAAGTATTTATCAGGAACTTTAGGCCACAAAGTTGATACAGAGATTGATACAGTTGATACAGTTGATACAGTTGATACATTTCAGACTTGGGCTATTCTCTTTCAATTTAGCAGACCCGTCGTACACGATTCGAACTTTTGTTGTTTCCTTCTGCGGCGTGACAACGGCATGGTGAGGAATGTAGTGGCAGTTGTTTAGTGCTGGTATGAATTCGTCTGAAACTTTTTCTACTATTCCCTTTGCTTCTTGATCTTCGATTATCTTTGCGTACTGGCTGCGGAGCTCTGGAGTTTGATTCAGTCGTTTCATCAAGGACTTCAGTCTTCAGGCGCTGAGTTCATAATGAGATTCTAGGTGTTCTTTTTTCTCATTGAATGGCAGCGACACGGCATTTCTTCTGTTGTCGATACGGACATTGCTATTGAAATCAGCATTAGGTTCCACTTCGTCGTCCTTTTTCGCTTCATCATTTATGCCAATGGCTTCCAAAGACCAGAATTTCGACAGCTGTAGCTTGTTCAAAATCGGCTATTTGGCTGCTTCGCACGTGGTTGACAGTAAGAAGTTACCACTTCTGGCAATCTGTCTTTCCGATGGGCTTTCGATGATCAGCATTGTGACATCACTGTGATTCTTGCTTGCAACTGGAAAACGTGCGGATAGTATATATCCGAATTCAGAGCCCAAGAGATAAAGACCTTTGCTAACTTTAATTTTCTCACCGGGGACAAAATCAAGATAATAGTCATTCCCGATGAGAAATTCAATAGGACCACTTTCTGCGTGGCTAGGTAACTCGTCCGCCAACGTCACTCTACAAGTTAGCCTCTCTAGACTATCAGATTCTACCTTTGACCTCACTAGGTTTCCAGTGATCTTTGATATCACGGACACCTCGATTTCAACTTTTTTCCCACCCAAACATCTTACTTTGATCTTGGATGACTTCGTCTTTACGGTCACAGGATTCGCGGTGCCAAATCGGTTGCCTACTAGCAACGGACCTCTTGTTACCTTCAATCCCAGTTTCTTGGCCAGATGCTCAGAACAATAGGTTCTGTTGGCGCCTGGATCAAACAAGGTTCTCGCAGTGATAACATCACCTTTACCATCCAATCTTTCAACAGGGATCTTTGCTGTTTGCAACAGGACTTTTTCTCCCGATGCCAGCATTGCTGTTTCACTTTCGACATCCGTTGCTTGATCCTCCGATTGGCTGGTTTCTTTGCTATCTTCAAAGGCAACGTTGAAATGTTCCCCCTTCCGTTGCCCCTTGACGCCAAACTTTGTGAAGCACAATGATGAATGATAATTCTTGACTTGTTTGCAGTAAAAGCAGGGCTTCTCACTTTTGCACACCGCTTTCTTGTGTCCGTCTTTCAGTCAATTGCTGCATTTTCCCTCGAGAGCGTTGAATCTTTCTTTGGATGTCTTGAACTTCGGGCATTGATCAGGCCAGTGTTCTCCTCTGCAGTAGGCGCAAAATCGTTCCGCTTGTTCCTTGACGTCCCTTTTACCTGATCGTCCGTCTTGACCCACTTTGCCCTCGAATCTGTTGTAATCACCGTTTCTTTGTTTCTGCCTGTTGCTCTTTGAATTGTTTCCTGATGCAAACAGGGTGTCGGCTGAGGTTTCTTGGAGGCAATGCTTGGACAAGTCGCTTGAAATCTTCATTACGCGTTCTAATCTGTTGACATACGTTGATAGCTTTTCACGGACCAATTTTGTCGTCCATTTTGTTGAATCGTCTTTCAGCATCTCTAGTTGCATCAAAACGGCAGCTGGTAACTTTGAAAATAAAATGGAGGTGAAGTTGTCATCATCGGTATCTTGACCCAAGGCTTCTAGGCTTTCCATGTGACTTTCAACTTCAGCAGCAAAATTGCTCAGTGAATCGACGTCGTTCTTTACCGTGGGAAGTTTGTTCAGCTTTCTGTAACACATCTGTACGACCAACTTGACGTCTTCATACTTTGACTTCAGTAGCGACAGGGCAACAGCATAATTGGCATTGGTGACGGTCAGCCCTTCGATCATCTTCTTTGGTTCCCTGTCTACGCATGCCAGCAGGTAGTTTAGCTTGTCGACATCAGCTAATCTTCTGTTCTGATTGACAGATGCATCAAAACGGTCCCAGAAGGGTTTCCATCGTAAAATGTCACCATCAAAATTTGGCATCTGCAGCTTAGGAAGCTTTTGACCACTGTAGGTAGTGTTACCTTCGGAAGCGGTGTTGACCGGTGTTGGTGGACTTTGCTGTCTTTCTAGCACTGTAAGCAACCGTTAAAAATGCTCTGCCAAACCGTCTGAACTTCCTGTGTTGTTTGTGACCGGCACTGCTTCTGAATTTCTTTTGATGAACATCTCTGCTTGGTTGATCAAAGCTTGGCTGTCATAAAGCAAATCGCTCCATCTTTCTTGATCATTTTGGTATGTAGTGTCGTCATCTTCTGCAGCTTTTTGTTCAAACCGGGACAGGTTTGACTCAAATGATGTGGCTTGGCTCTTTAAAAATTCTAGGCTGGTCGACAGATTGATGAAATCTTGGTCGAAGAAAGTCTCTCTTTCTACTGCTACTAACTTTGTTTTGGCATCATCATAGTTTCTTTGCAGGAATCGGCAGGATCTGTCCATAGACCCCTTGAGAGGCTTCACTCCTCGGTCTTCAGTTGCACTAGCCATGATGACGCCTTCTTCTTCTTTCAAGGGTTCTACTTCTTTGCTCACTTCTGACACAAGAAATTATCAGGAACTTTAGGCCACAAAGTCGATAAAAAGAACTTTTAATTTATCAGTTGTATAAAAACAGGTCATTTGTACTGAGTATGAAATCTCTTGACTATCTTGCAAAATGTGAAAATTGTATATAGTTTTTTGCTGAGATAGAAAGTTAGTATACTGTCGGTTTTTGTATTCAGCTTCATGGTGCTTTGCGTCCATGACAGTATTCAAGTCTGCCGGTTTCGTTTCGATTCTAAAATTTTTAACTGCTTTTAGAATGCCATGAAACAATACTTATTTTGTAAGACATAATACATTGCTTGAAGTCATTAGCTTTAAAAAAGAGTTTCAGTTGGTAGGCTAACATCTAAAAATTTGCTAAGTAGCGATAATCTCAACTGACTAAAGGCCGGACATGTGATCAAAAAGTGAATTTCATTTTCAACTGCGGACAAATTACAAAGCGAACATAGCCTAGCCTCACTTGGGATTCTGCGTTCAAAGCGTCGGTCCCATTTTTCTCTTTCAATCTCTAAATTGTGAGAACCCATTCGAAGTTTAACTAATGCTGCTAAATGTTTTCTTTTTTTAATAACACTAAAATACATATATTCAATCTCGAAATCTTTTTTAAACAGTTTATATCTATCTAAGCTGGGTAAACTTATTATTTCATTTGTTCACTCTAGCAAGAATCGGTCAATCATACTTTTTCGCGCATTGTTTAAAAGTCTGTCTTGTTCAATACTATTTGAGAGGTCCACGAATTCGAAAAACAAGAACAAACAGGATATTTATCAGACTTGTGACCCATGTTTGTTTGTTTGGCTTGGTCAGTGCAAGGTAGCAGATTGCACAGTAAGCTTGTTTGCGTAGGCAAAACATCAGAGATGTTAGAATTTTACACCATTACTTGAGAAGTAAAAGAATACGATTTATGACCAATGGATATCGGCCGCATTCTCCGTAAAATGCAATGGAAGGTGTAGTTGTTTTAACAAGTAGAATGCGTTTCAAAAAGTTTACTTGTACGTTTTCTGTGATATCATGGTTATTGTGCATAATCCGAAAGTTTGCATTCAACCAGGTCAAATAGCCAAAAGTTTCGCACCCGTAGTTTAACACAGAAATAATCATTGCATCAAATAATTTAAATTTAGTTGTAACACTGAGCTCTAAATTTTTAGAGAGTAAATACAACAAGTATGTCTTACAACCTGGGCTTTTGTAGTTCGGTCTTCTATCAGTTTTGAAGTGCAGAATTTTGGACTTCAGTGAAAACCAAGGTATTTTAGAGGTGTATTCCACTTGTGCCGATTCCACTTCTGAGGAACAGGATATCAAAACTCAAGAGTGGAATTGTGCCTACTCTAATTCGGCAATAGCGATTTGACCCGTTTTAGTTTTTAATTATCACATACTATCTCAAACGAAATTTAAGTTAAATTTGAGTACAATGTGAGTTAAATCGTCTAATTGTTTCGTCAAATGGGACATGGCATCATCTGTAACTGTGGCTCGAGCGGCACCAATTGCTTGACGAGTTCCCGACTTAACAGGTAATTGTTCAAACAATCAATCAGCGGTGTTCGCCAGTCTGTCCGTTGGAAGGTCAGAAAGCGATGCCAAAACTATGCGCACACTTTCAGCTAGGATTTTTAAGAAACGCAGGCGCACTAAGCGATTATTGTTAGGAGTTAGTTGCTGTAATGTTTACTTTCTGCTAAACGGTTTATCCCGTTGTCTGTTGCGACAACGACAGAAGTACCCCGTCTCCCTGGTTGTTCGTTGTGTTTGTCGCGTACGAACAGGGCGGCGTGCATTTGCGCGCATTTGAATCGAAGTGAAAGTGATACCAACATAGTTGTGCCGGCATGCGACGCGACCGAGACAAGGAACGGTTGCGCTAGCTTTTTTAGGGCGATGGGAGTGTTTTCGCGATTGGACAGTTAGCACTTGAACTTGTTTCGTAAGCTCTTTCTCATCTGGTCTACTAGAAACTTGTGGCTTTCTTGTAGTTGGTTGACGGTCAAAGCAGCAGAACGAGGTGTGGCTGCTTAACTGCAACATGTGAACCACTTGGGATCTGCTCGATGAGTTTATCAGCCGCTTCAGCATTCTGGATGGATAATTCACGTAGAGAGGTAAGAATTAGACGTACGCCTTCAGGTATCATCCCAATAAACCAGAGGCGAACTATGTCCGCGTTTTTTGGAGCCAGGCGCTGAAGATCTGTAAAGCCGCGGAGGGTTTGCGATCGTCTACCTGTTGCTCTGCCAGAAGTTTCTTCAGTCGATGTAAATCCCTGTCAGACATGTTCAAAATGATTGATTTGGGCTTTGATGCCTTGAAAGTTTTGAGCGAGGTCAATCCCAGCTTCTAGAATGATATTTGTCGATAAAGCACTATGAAGACTTTGTTTGCGGACTGACTCTGGCTTCTCACACAGTAACTGTTCAATATGTTGAAACCACAAGCGAGTGTCTTTTGGATAAAACTAAGGGAGTTTTATAATTCGTGTGCTGTCTTTAGTGTGAGTGTCAATTGTGTCTTTTTCAGGTAGGGGTAAGGCGGACTCACTAAGCTGCGGTGGTTGATAATGTTTGTCAGAAGCCAGTTTGTCTGGGTGTAGCAAAAAGTATTTCTCCACATGCTGATTTTCACGTTTCAGGGCTTTAATTGCAGTGTCTATAGTGCTAGCAGGTAAGCAGTGGGGTCATTTTGGCGTAGAAATGCGTTCGAGTTTCTCGTAACACTCGAATCTAACCGGTGGGCCAGGATTGCTGTCAATATCGCTAGCCACTAATAGCAGTAGACCTGGGGCTGTGACAATGTCATGCAAATAAAGTAGGACGTGCCCACACTATTAAACAATCTGAACAGCAGTACCGATTAGAAAAGTCACTATTAACAAACAGTACCTTACCAGGTTGTTGGCTAGTCAGCAAAGAAGTCGCAATCACGCTAGACTTGAACCATGGATGATGTTGAACATTTCAACCCTTTGACGCGCTTCCAATGTTTGCAGGTTTAACACAGTTAACGTGGTGTATAAAATATATGCAGGTGGTGAAAATCAGGACAAAGTTCAATGAAAATACACGTATGGGTCACCAATTTAATGATTTGGGCTTCTGATTCAAATGGTACAGTCTCATCTTGTGAACAAGCACGTTTTGCGAGTAGGGTTGACTTAATTTTGATAGATTTAGTTCAACATGCTTGCACTGCTGAGCATATTCTTCAAATATATAACGCATCACCAAAGTATATTAAATTTTAAATTTATTTAATTGAGAGTTACCACTCTCAGCTTCAGTTTCAGGCCAACAATTTTAGCACTAAAAGCAAACCAGCAATTTTAAAAACAAATTCTAATTTCCAATTGAAAAATTCATATGGCGTAATTTTAGCATTATATCTACGCCATTCAGTTAAAGTCCTGGTTAATGTTGGTCTACTATTCGTCTACTTGGCGTGCGGCCTTTACTACCTATTTTTGCGCCCTAGTTTGGGTCTGAACTTACGTACTACAATGTCAAAATCGCGTGTCAACTGCAGCTGGAGTGTCGGTGAAAAACAGGCGTGCTAAGTTCGACGATATTCTGACAAACCACCTGTATTCTATGTTTAGTATAAAAAAGCTGCAGCTTTAGAAAACTACAAGTTAGACAATGTTCGTGTCCACTTGTATAACATGACTCAATCAATCATGTTAAATGGGTATCGAAATGCCAACTACAACCATCACGGCTGGTTGCCAACGTCTCATCTGAAGTTCGTACTTTACTAGTGTCGACGCGCTGATAATCAATCTATGAAACACAGTTGCAACAGGTTTCCTTACAACAGTCTCGCAAGCAAGCCTCTGAGAAGCCAGCAGCGTAACTGATACGTGTTTGTATGCATTTACTATAGGCAAACGCTGAAGCCTTGATTACTATGCAGCATAGCATGGCATGGGCAGCACACACACACCCACACACCCACACACAATGCATTTTTCTGACCTGTCCAATACTACAGTGTAAATTTACACTATGAGAGCAGATACATGTTAATCTGCCGTTTGCAATATAGCAAATACGCGTGGTAAAAAATTGTAGGGTAGATTTCACAAAGATTGTTATATAAAACCATGGTTTTACGTACGGTTTTATATAATTTGCACATAATTTCATTACGAAATATAGCCTGATTCGTTACGAATTTAGTAGCTTTTCTTAAACCAAGGTTTTAGCTCAGCTAAAATTTCAGCAAAACAGAGACCTGCTATGCTGCAAGTTTCAAACTTCAACTGCGCTAAAACCATGGTTTAAGAAACTTTACAAAATTTGTAACGAATCAGCTGATATTTCGTAATGAAATTGTGGTACTATAAAAAGGTACGTAAAACCATGGTTAAAAACGCCTTTGTGAAATCCACCCGTAGTATGCATACCAAAGTGATTATACTGATCCCGTCAGTAGTTGAACAAACTTTGTGTTATTATATTTTTGATATTCACTTACCAATTAACTTGTATATACCTTTGTGGACATTTTGACAAACTATTAGCGAAAGTGACGGATAAACTTTTGAGATATGAACGTTTCTCAATTTCTTAAAAATCAATTTTAAATCAAATCAAATCTTCAATCAATTTCACTGAAAGTTTGTCAAAAAGTCCACACAGGTATTTGCAAACCTTTTGTTATGTTTTAGCTCAATAATGTATTATTAACTTTTTTTTCTATTTTAATGCTTATCAACGCATCAGCGATGATATACTAAAGTGTTACGCAGAGAATCTACGCGCTGATTGGTTAGCCACATGTTGCACAGAACGGCAACATCTGGCCTGAAAACGACCAGCGGATCTGTCTGCGCTCGAACACAAGCAGGAAGGAGAGTGTGTCACACTTCTTTAATATAGAGTGACTATTATAATGTATATAATGAGTGAGACTCTATTATATATGTACTCTTGGTAGCATCAATAAAGTGAGGTCAGTTGTTGATTCAATCGTCACTGACTAAGTTACCAAACGTGTTTTTGCTTGGCTCAAACGTGTTTTGGCCTAGCGAAAATACGATTGAAAACGTGTAAATTTCAAGCGTGTACACGGTTCCTTAAAGGCTTTAAGTACTGTGTAGACAATCCACGGGACTCAGCCAATGAGTCAGTTATTAGCTGCAGGCTGACTTTAAAAAGTGAAATTTCAAAATTAGTCATAATGAGTGGTCTAACTGCTCTCATGAAATAAAGAACTGGACAGCCGTCAGATTAGGCAGCTAGCATATAGTTACAGTACAGCTCAAAATTAACATCATATGACTCCGGAGTCAGCATCACTGACTTCATTTTGCAGTCACTGACTGCAGTCAACCTATTGACGCCACACGTCTCAATTACTTCCGGTAGTTTTGAAATTCATTAACTGACTCCGGAGTCAGAGTCAGTGACTGCGGAATCAGCATCACGTTAGTCATCACTATATTATATTTGGCTTAGAAACTTTGCTTTCACATGTGTATGCGTGTAGCATATTTTGTGATAGTGATGACTTAGGTGATGCTGATTCCGCAGTCACTGATTCTGACTCCGGTCCGGACTCAGCTAATAAAAGTAAAAACTGCCAGAAGTAACAATGAACCTGTGCCATCAATAGGTTGACTACAGTCAGTGACTGCAAAATGAAGTCAGTGACTCTGGAGTCATATGATGTTAATTTTGAGCTGTACTGTACTAAGCTTATTAGCTCGGAGGAATATTGTAGTTACTACAAGTTTCAACGAGGATGATTCAGTGTTATGTTCGCCGTTAAAATTTTTTTAATCAACCTAAAATTTTACATGCATGATCATGCAGGCATAATTTTCTATGACGAACAAATTGTACACATTAATCTGACCCTGAAGTCACCGAAAAAACTATTGAGTATTATGTTTGTAATTTAACTTTTTGCTGTTAGCTTCGTATGTTTGAAATAAATTTTTGATAAGGCATGAACATTAGTGCATTTTCTTTACAGTATACTTCTGTGAAATAATACGTGAATTTTTAACAACCTTCTAATGTTAAACCCTGAACCGGGGGACTAATGGACGTAATGAAAAATGCGCAGAGCGCTAGCAGTGAGTTTGACCGTCGCATAAGTGTCCCAGTTCAGCGAATAACACCCAGCTTCGAGCTAGATTTTTGCGGAGCAGTCGCCTGAACAGCACTCAATCGGCAGTTTCGTTTCGCCCCAGGCGGATGGGGAAACCACAAGGCCTACACGGCCCGACTACGGCCGACAACTAACTAACTAAACTACTCTAGACTAGCCTTACGGCACAACAGCATAAAACTTAGCAATTTACTGACACGGGGCAACGAATTATCAAAAACAGAACAGTGGGCAAATAATTTAGAGACGAGACATGGGGGAAGAGAAGAACTCACAGAATTTAAATGCGCCAAGCGCCTCAAAATCAATCCCTACAATTTACACGCAAAACATACCCATCCTAAGAAATTTTGGAGAGAGGGGAAAAACCGACCGCACTAGTCGGGTAAGCCAAGGGGTCTACACCAAAAGAAGCGAAAGTTCGAACAAAGTCAATTTAGAAAACTGTCGGAGTTCCTCTCCTTAACTTTACAATGACGAAGATAAAGGCCCTACTGCGTATGTATAATTTTCCAACAATTTGGCAATGTGTAACTTTAGAATTTAACCAACAAACAGATCTTATAATTTCTGTAAACATGATAAAACAACTTTAGCTCCTGGCTTGGCTTGCTGCCACGTGGAACTATTTCATCAGCAAAGGCAATACAAAGCCAGTGCTTCACGTGATCTTTACACGAAAGAGAAACGATAAAATGCTAAAATAAACATTGCCAAACTGCGTTTTTGATGTGCGCGCGTTTGCTGTGTGAATTTTGAGTGTAAAGAGACTATTTCTCACCGTGGAAATGTCGACCTCGTACAGCACCTGTTCGGCCATTCACAACACTAATTTTTACTAAGTGTATTCGTTTTGAGTTTGTTCTTTTCCAGAAAACCCGGCATGAAGAAAAATCTTGATTTTAATAAAATGGGTTTGTAATATTGATGCAAAATTTCCCTATTTAAATAAATAGATTCAGTTAACAATGACTTGGTCAGTCAAAAACATAATTTGAATGAAATGGGTCAGTAACTTGAACAAAAAACTGGTGGATTGGAATAAAACGGTTCAGTAAAAGCAACCCTGATTTAAATATAACGGTTCAGTAAAAAAAATAGAATTTGAATGAATTGGGTCAGTAACTTTGACAAAAAATCCATGATTTAAACTAAACGGTTCACTAAATCTGATCAATATATTCGAATTTGCACTTTTCCAGAAAATCTGGTATCAAGAAAAACCTTGGTTTTAATAAAATTCGTTCGTAACGCAAAATTCCACTGTTTAAATAAAGGATTCAGACATAAAAAATATGTTTTGAATAAATTGGGTCAGTAAGAAAAACATGATTTGAATGAAATGGGTCAGTAACTTGAACAAAGAACTGATGGATTTGAATAAAACGGTTCAGTAAAAGCAACCCTGATTTAATTATAACGGTTCAGTAAGAAAAACGATTATTTGAATGAATTGCGTCAGTAACTGACGAAAAAACCCACGATTTGAACGAAACGGTTCACTAAAACTGATCAATATACAGCATGATGGAATAATTTTCGAGGTTTACTTTCAGTATATAAGGCGTTTTTTGTTAAAAACTGGTAGTGATCGTACCAAAATGATCGGATTCAACATATGTAAGTTGGTTTTAGTTTGGAATTAAGTCAAATATGTTAGTTGTTTACAAAAAAGATAGACTATTATTTTGGAGTAAACTAAACTTAACTTTGTGCACGTTTCATTGTGTCACTTGAAATTTAAGCTCTGTATATCTCTGAGTTGGTTTGGTTTGTGGCTTAGATGGGTCTTATTAATATAGTGTAAAGTAAACAATACAACCAAGAGTACATAACCTACAGAAGAGTATGACACTCTTTCCTATTCTGGCTAATCGGCCCGGCCGGACGATACTCCAGCCGGAATAGCCCTTTTACGCCTTGATTTCAGGGGGGAGGGGCACACCCCTCGTTTCAGCACACCACCAGCTCACCACAGAGTTAATGCTGGTGGTCTTCTGAAACAAAAGGGGGGTGCCCCATTGAAATCAAAATACTTCCCTGATTTGGGGGAACCCTCCTGGAATCAAGACATGTCTTGACAGGGGGGGGTGCCGACCCCCTGGAATTAAGGTGTAAAAGGGCCATTTCGGACGGAGCATCCGGAGCATCGTCCGTGCCGATTAGGTGGAATAGGGAAGAGTGTCATTTGGTACTACCAGTAAACAGCAATCTTAGGAACTGTCAAAAATATTTTACACGCTTAAGGGGGGAGGGGCTACCGGTTATAAGTGAAAATTTAAGGTTCTCCGATTCGCTTCAAAATTGCACACAATTTAGCTCTAGTGAAGGCGCATCGCAGATGTCACAAACTGGAACCAATCTTTTTTCCATTTTTTACTAGGGGCTCCCAAAGTCCCAATTATTCATTTTTACGTGTAAATCATAGGCACAAAAAAGGTTTTTGTGATCACAAAGCGTCCCTTTACTCAAAAATTTTGTTAATACTGACAAACATGATTTTCACATGATTCAATAGCCTAATGTTATATCTCAAACTCCATAATCCATTTTTTTTTAATTTTTTGTTCATGGCCTGAGCAGTGACGCCAAAGGCAAAATCAGCCAATTTTGACGGACTCCAAAAATCGTTATTTTTGACATTTTGCCTTTGATTTCTGGTTTGAGAAAACATATCAAAAATCCGGATCACATGATATTGCGCATACATGTGGGCTACTAATTATGCTAAGTTTCAGCCTGATTGGCTTGTAATGCTTTGTGCTAAAATTGTCCAACTAAGGGGCTCTTTTAGGTTTTTTGGCGTAATTTTGTCTATGTAACTACACTGACAAACGAACTGAACCAAAAGTGCACCTTTAAGCTTAATTATTCTTATCTGAGGTAGAGGTGGGTAACATATGTGATAATAAGCAAAATTGGAGAACTTTGATATTAGACTAGGCAGCCCCCCTTAAGCGTGTACACGCTTTGCAGTCCGAGTAGGTGAATCGTGTGCACGGATTGCAAACCATGTTTTCAATTTCAGTTGATTTAAGGCGAGGCTTGTCAATAGTTTGTTGCACAGTCCAACAACTGTTTATGACTGTGTACCTACCATGTATCGGTTTGCGTACGCTACGCATTAATTACGCTACTTTAATTTATTAAACAAATCGAGAGCATGTACACGCTTCCAAAAGCGTGTATAAGCTTTCAGAAAACAAGCTTGTAAGTGTGTTAATTTAAGCGTGTACTCGCTTTTATTTTATCACTGTCCTTATTAAATTCGACCTGTGGGTGACGGGAAAAGCAAATAGAACATTTCGATTGAGTAATCGTTCCAAACTTTGAATTGACATGTGTCTCGATGGGTGGATATCAAAAAAGGTGGCTTTTGTAAACAATGGTTTTACTTAACGTTTTATTAGATTTGTACATAATTTCATTACAAAATACGCCTGATTCGTTACAAATTTTGTAGATTTTCTTAAACCATGGTTTTAGCTCAGTTAAAATTTCAAACCTGCAGCACAGCAGATTTCTGTTTTGATGAAATTTTTGAAACCACCTTTGTGAAATCCACCCGTTGACTTCTGTTACATTCTTTGCTAAACGGCACCTGCATAAGCACAAACACAAACTAAAAAAACAAGCATAAGCACAAGAACATGTAGAAACAAAGGCACATGCACAAGCACAAGCACAAGCACCTGAAAAAGCACATCAATATACTATACTATGCTGTACGTTCACATTAGCATAAGCACAAGCACATTAACGAAATTGTGGCTTGACAATCTATCGTATTTTTTTCCACCTTTCTATCCTGAAAGGCATTTCATCTACAATGGTTAGTGTTACCTGATCCTAATCTTATCCTTATCTTTGTATGACGGTCTTTCAAAGAATTATGCAAATTATGTTGGACCACATGCGTGCGACCACTATAGCATGCGCTGCAGTTCGCAACTAGTTTTTACACGGGCCTTCTCAGGGGCCGCATATATACTATAATCGGTATCTCAGATTTCTACGTTAATATCGGCAGATCGGTACGTATATTTGAAGTTCATTAACACCAGAAGGGCAGGTACCTAGCTGCACCACCAGATGTGGCGCAAAGCAAACTGCCAAGTGGGTCTAAAGAGGCTTGATTTTTGAAGGTGACATGGCTATTTCAGCACAGCATGGCTGTATATATGTACATGTATATAATAATTTTATAATATATAAATTAATAATGATTTTTACAATTATAGTTTAGACTAGTTTGACCAAATCTTGAACCTGACGTTAGTTACTGTATGACAACAAAAAAAATTGAAAATTTTTCGAATTTTGTTCAGATTTGAAGTTTATTGGGATTTGTTCTCATATGAGGTGATTACAAGTAATCACCAAAAGGTAAAATTACAGGAGCCACAACTTTGGATAATAGAGTTGTGGCATCGACACGAAACTACATTTATAAGCTCATGAGCTATCGATTGATAGATCGCATAACGACGTGAACGGCGACCAATGGTCAGTATAAAATAATAATTGTACTTGACCGGCCGTTGTGTTACGTAAACGTCATGTAAGGTATCATTCAAATGCCAATTCAATTCTGAGTTGAATGCTGCCAGATTTGTATTTCTACAACGTCGTTGAAGCAAGTTATGGCTATATCAATATTTGCTAATTCTTGTCGTACCTGTTTATGGTGTGAGTAGTCGAGGAGAAATTTTTTCTAATTTCTAAAAAGAACTTTTGACCATAACTTATTTCAGGTATCACTTAGAACGTTCTAGTTTTCAAAGGGCCAATTCCTAAAATGGACTTAACGGATTAGACTTAATTAAATGCGGAATTTAGGAATTGCATTTCGGATTTATCGGATTCAAAGTTTCAGACGGACTAAATGAACTTATTTTAGTCCGATTCAATTCCTAAAATACCCCCGGATTTAAGTTTTTAATCCGTTTCAATTCCTAAAATACTTTCGGATTAAACGTGCTGCTGGACTTAATTAAGTCCGCTGAGCAAAAATCCAAATCCAAAAATGGATTTATTTAAATACGTTTAATATTAGGATTTAAAACTACATGCGAATTGTAGGATTTTAAATCTGCGTAACGTTACGCGGATTTAATGGATTTAAAGGCAGGGTGCGTCTCATTTAATTGCTTATAATTTTAGACTGCCTTAACCGATTTGGGACGATCTATGTCAAATTAAAGCGCATAAATGGGCTTTTTCAACTGCATAAGTTTTGAGATTTTATTTTTTAGTTATACTCTAAATATTGGTTATTATTAAGCAAAAACACGCACACTCGCTACTTCTGAATTAAGTAATTTTTTATTTTCAAAGAGTTTGGTGGTTTTTGATGCCTATTACAAGCTTGCAATATCAAAAAATGCTAACTTAGACTTAACCGTTAACTAAAAAGGCTTTTCGAAACGTCATTTTATTATAAGATTTTGTCAATTTTAGTTGCGTTCAAACTAACGCTGAAAAACCAATAATGCTTACCGTTTGCGTGTTTTATGTGGTCATTATACACACATGCAAAATTGCACATGCTTCCATCTGCGTTCACATATGCAGCAACCATACATACATGTAACGGGGTCAAAATTTTGGGGACCCTACCCCCTGATCGACCAAAAATACCCAAAATTTGGAGAAATTTTGCAAATTTTTTTCAAAAAAGTGTCATTTTCACTAAATTTTGCTCAAATTTTCAAGACCCTCCTCCGGCCCCTCGATTTGGGAGGGGGTCCAGTTCACCAGCCACAGCAGATTACGTAATGTTCACAACAGCAGCTTAAATTGGTCAATGACAAAACACGTGTTTATTCGAAGTGACACGTGCCATAATGTTTGTCAAATACATTTTCACTCGCCATTTATTCGCTTTTTAGTTTCGCTTTGCATTTCGTTTAAAGTACATATCTCAAAAAGGTTGTCAATCCCGTTTGCAGGCAAACAAAAAGAAATTTCAAAATTAGTAAACTTCGATTCGCACTGTGATCACTAGGTTGGGAAGCAAAAATCTTAACCACTAGACTGCCAGGGCATTAGAATCGGAGCATTAAAATGTCTTTATAAACTTTCAGTACAGTTGAGTTGAGTGCTGAGTACAACAATTGAAAAAAACAGAAATTTTTCACGCAAAATATGTTGAAAAATCACAAATTACGATGGAATCAATAACGCACCACAAACCCACTCTATTCTTTCACTAGTAGGCTAGTTTGTTTATAATTGGCCTGTTCCTCGTATCACATGTAATATCAGCCATATTTTGATTGGCCGATTGGCGTAATGACGCTTCGAAGCGGAAGTATTAAGAAAACTAATACATCTTGTATTTTAGGAATTGGATCAAACTTATTTAAGTCAGATTAAAAATAGTCGGATTTAAATAAAATCCAATTCCTAAAAAGCCGGATTTAATGGATTTAAGCGCATCAACGTGCTCAGCTAAGTCCGACTAAACGGATTTAAAACATGCAGCGAGACAAGTTAAATCCGTTAAATCCGGTATTTTAGGAATTGAATTTTGCAGCTTGTTAAATCCACTCGTTAAGTCCGATTAAAATAAATCCGTTAAGTTGATTTTAGGAATTGGCCCAAAGTTCGATAAGACAGAAGACGGGCTTTCATTTGATACCAAAAAAGCTACAGCCTGGCGTAGAGTAACAGCTAGCTGTGCGCATGGGGTTGGATCCCTAGAGCATCACGACTAGATGAGTAAAGTTTTTTTCATAACACCCGCCTTGAAAGTATAGGGCTATAGAAACCCTGTTAACCGGGCTTCCGCAGGAGAACCAGCGGATGAACTTTGTAAAGGAGCATGACTGACTAATCTTCTCCAAATATGGGGCATAATCCTGGTTCGGAGTCGCCAAATAATTCCAGCCAGTCTGTTCACAGTACTTTTTTGTTGTTCCATCTTATTCTTCTGTATTTGTTTCTTTACTTTCAGCTAGTTTTTGTTAGGTTTGCCTATTCATTCTCTACAGCTTTTTGCTGAATTTGCCTTTTCAGTTTTTGGGTCTTTTTGCTAACGTATCTTCTTCATTCTCTGCAGCTTTTGCAGAATTTGCCTCAACCATCTGCAGGTTTTTGTTTGAATTAGACTCCTCACTTTCTGCAGTTTTTTCTGATTTGGTTTCTTCTATTTTTGGCTCTGTTTGCTGACCTTGCCTCATCACTTTCTGCCGCCTTTTCCAAGTTTCATTCTTATCTCTTGCTCTTCTTACTTAGTTTACATCAATATTATATAATTCATCACATTGGTGATTTTTGTTTTCCGGATTATCTTCTAATCTTGTTTTTCTTTGGTACCATAGATGACCATTTTTATTTGATTGGCTTCGTCACTTTGGTTAAATTTTCTTGTTTTCTAGACTTCGTCAAACTGATCACATTTTTTTATTTTTATTTTTGGGCTTCGCCACTTTGATCAATATTTCTTGTTCTTTCCAATTCGTCCTAATCATCACTTGTTTCTTGAACTTTGTGACATTGGTCATTTTTCGTCTTTTCCCTGCTTAGTAGTAGGTAGTGTCCACTTTTTCTGGTTTCCTCACTTCGTCAGATTGGTATTTAGCTTGTTGTCTAAGCTTCCTCACATATGACATAACATAACTAAACTGAATTTCGTCACATAGTGCCCATTTTTACTTTACGGACTTCTGCTTCAGTGGTCTAATTTTTTTGTTTTCTAGACTTTGTCTCACCGATTCCTTGTTCATGCTTCATGGATTAGAACACTTTTGTCATTTTTTTGTTTTCTGGGCGTCGTCCCATTGATTATTGTCAAACTGGTCTTTTTCTTGATATCAACGATTTGTCATCTTCGTCACTATTTTCCTGAACTTCGTCGAAATGGTCCATTTTTGTGTTACAGTAGTGTGTCACAGAGCACTTCTTTATTCGTTAGACTGGCAATTTTCTTCTTACTGTCGGCACATTTTCTTTTGTTTCATAGACTGTCACTCTTTTTTTTTACTACACTTCGTCATAGTTGTCACATTTTCTTGTTTCCCGGACTTGATATCAGTGATCGTTTTTTGTTTTCTTAAGTTCGGGACACCGATCAGTTTTCACATATTTAGACTGCGTGACAATTGTCATTTTTTCTATTGTTAGACTTTCTTGATGTTGTTGTTTTTGGGACGTCACATCGGTCAATTTTTCCGCAAATTCTTTACTATCGTCTATTGCTTCAATTTCAACTTGTTATCCTTTATTCAACTATTGTCTCAATGCTTCATTTTATTCTAATACTAATACAAGCTTGCTAATACCAAGAGTACATAATAGGGAAAAGTATGACCCTCTTCCGTATCCTAGCTAATCGGCCCGGACGATGCTAAGGCCGACGCCTTACGCTAAAGGCCGTAAATACGCTTTTACGCCTTACGCCTTTAAATGTATCGGTTGCTGCGTTTGTCATATCATTGCATTAATACGTAATTTTACACCTTCACATATGGCAAGTAAACGGACCTACGAATATCGACTGTCAATCTGCCGTTATCGTTTATCTGTAGACACGCAAACAACCGCACTAAGACAAACCCAACAACCGTTTTCAGTTTCACACACACGCACGCGCGCATGAACCAACCGGGCAATCCTGCAGTGTTGCAGTGAAACTGATCATGATTGACATGCGTTTTCAGTTTCAGTGCACTAAGTGAATATAGTATACACGGCCGCTGGACAGACTTGTTTCAGATGCAACTGTTTGGCTGTGTTGGGCTGCGGGCATGCTGGAGCAGTCGAACGGGGACGTTCCTAGCGAGCGGACGTTTATCAACAGACTCGTCAGAAGGGCCTACCCGTCCGTTGGTCGAGCTTGGCTAAATTTGGACACTGGACCCGGAAAACAAATATACAAAGCTGGTTCGTAAAAAAATGACAAACTTTTCAGGAATACATGTAACACGGTATCCAATTCAGTTATAATTGAATATGATAAATTAAGAAATACCAAAACTATCTTACCAAAACAGCAAGTATTTTGTCTGTCTGATATTTAAAGCAAACTGACACTACTACTATTGCTACTACTGAGACTTTGTTAACTTCGTTTGCTGCAGGAAGCCGAATGTCGACGGACGAGATCGTGGAACGCAGCTTCGACACGGCAGTGCGGCACGGAGAGCTGGCGAACCTGAACTACGAGACGCTGTTGATAGGAGCGCCGATGGTGGTCCCGGTGCTGGCACATCTGGTCGCCCTGTCCACCGAGCAGGACTTCGAGCTGGAACAAAAGAGTCCGGGCAAAGGCTTCCGACACATCCATGAGCCCCGCTTCGGCGCCACCATGGTTCAAATCACGCACGCAGCCTTCAACGCCCTGCACACTGCCCACTCCAAGATGACCTCCATCAAGATGGCCCTGGACACCGTGCCCACTGAGATCAAAATGATGCTGGAAACTGTCGTCACCGCCCAGACTAAAAATGAAATGAAAAACATACACTCCTACTTGGACCTCAACTTGAACGCTATCAAAGGAGCCACCGAGACTGCTGTGGAAAACTCAAAACGGGCCTATAAATTGTTTCAAAATGTCTTGGATCTTGTGCAAGAAGTTACTGAGGTCCTAATTTTCAATAAGGGTAAAAAGTCAGAGGAGCTGCGGAGTCTGCAGTTTGATATAACCTCAACTGAAGCCAATGTAAATTTTTATACAAATTTTACCAATGACTTGAAAACTCAGTACGAAGAAGAAAAGCAAAAGGCAGATGAAGACAGAAAACGCTTAAAGAAAGCAATTGACGACATACCAACTGGTTGGAAGAAGATTTTTCAGGACGTTGTGAAGGGTACCGTAAATTTTATAGGAGGGGCCGTGAAGAAAGTGGCGAGCGTAGTAACCGGCCCGATTAAGGCGGTGGCCGGCGCAGCCAATCTTGTCGGCAAAAGGCTCCTGCAAAAAGCCTTGCCCGATCCAGCTAACATCGGCAAGACCACTCCCTCCCAACAGGCGGGCTGCATGCGCGGCACCTCGACGGCGCTCCAACACGCCACCATGCTTTCTACTGCTCTGGAGTGCCTTTTTACCTCGATGGATACCTGGCTGGGAGAGTCCACCCTACAGCGCAACTCTAGCAGCAACGACCAGCTGTCCAAAGCAGTGGACCTATTTTCAAGGTTTTTCAGTCAAACGAGCCAGACTTCTGGCGTGAAGAATGGCGTAATGAATCAATTTTTGCAAGTGAGAACGATGATGGCCACAGCGGTACAGCAACTGGAGGCAGAAATCAAGAACGCTCGGCCCAGCAAAGACGTGGTGCAAAAATGTCGGGACCAGCTGGCTCAGTTTTCAACCACACTGTCCGCACTGAGTCAGGTCAACAACCAACTCAACTTTGCTTCGCCCCAGGATGTGGCCCCTAAGACGGCGCCCGACGACGTATCTAACGAGCGAAAGCAGATGATGCATCTGGAACACTTGGCCGATAGCTCCCGGAAGGCCGCCGAAGCCAGTCGCAAAGAGTTGAATGAGAATAAGCAGAAGCTGCAGACACTGAAATCCGACCTAGACCGACTGACCAACACAAAAGCCACTTTTGAGGTTGTACTGAAAATTATCAGAAAAGCCCTTGAGCGTCTGAGCGAGCTGCAGGCCAACTGGAATCTACTGACTCAGTTTTTCCAGAAACTGTCAGCTTTTGCAAAAACGCAGTTGAAACATAGTCAGGAACAGTACAATGATTTGTGGGAATTGGAAATGAAGAACGGCCTGTCACTTACGAACCTATTCAAGAAGACTATAATGCAGCGAATCAAGCATCTGAGCACCAACTGCAAAATCATGCAAAGCGCCGCAACCATCTATGTGAACGTTTCGCAAAAATTCATCCTGCCACACCTGGCCAATCTCTCCAATTTGCACTCCCAGCCGAAGAACAGAATCAAGCAGGTGGTCAGCAAGCTGGGCGTGAAGGCCTCGACGGCCATGGAGGTGATCAGGGAGATCGGGGTGAAGGGAAAGACCAAGCTGGAGCGAGACATGATCAAGATGATGAAGGCTTTTGAAACCACAGCAAACAAGATCAAGCCCAGAACCAAGGAGGAGAAAGAAGCCGAGAAACTGTGCCAGGAGACTACCGAGAAACTCGAAGGGAATACTTATGTAACCTTGAATGACGCAATAGACGTTGTCAGTGACAATAGTGTTTGAAGCAATATGGAGACGCAATTTTTGTGAGCTGTTCAAAAACACAAAAAAATCTCAAGTAAACTGCAAACTGTCTTGTGTTTTCTCATGTGTAGCTTCAGTCCATGTCGCGGCCAACATAAACAAATGATACGCAGGTCGCAGGTTCCACGTCCGGTCCGAGTTATTGCTAACAATTTCTAACAGATTACATTCCTTAGAGCCAGGCGAGCAAGGGTAATGGTGAATTATAAGGAACCAATACCATGTATAGCAGAGCTACAGATGTTTAGTAGCTATTCAATTTGACAAACTGTCTAGAAGCAGTCTGACAGAAGGTCTTTGGTAGTTTTAGCTAAAACATACAATCTCTAGCAATTTCATTTGTGCCAAATGAGCTAGTGATAACTTTATCTAGTCGCCCACCCCCCCCCAACCCCCCGGGGTTGTGTTTGTAGGGCTTTCCATCCCTCGCTCCTATTAGTCAAAGTTGTAGGCAATTACCCAACATGAATTTCCATTCTTCGTCCTATTGGTTACGCAAAATGAAACCCTAGAAGAGTAAAAAGATTCAGTAGGCGCCCACCCCCCCCCCCCCCCCCCCCCGGGGTTGGGTTTGTAGTAGTGTTCGGATCGGTTCCACTGGAACCGACTAGAACCGGAACCGGAACCGGAACCGAAGGTGTTAGTAGAACCGGAACCGGAACCGGAGCCGATTCAATTTCGGAACCGATAGCAGTTTTTAGGTTTCTGTGAAAAAAAAATTTTTTGCTCGACAGTGAACGTTAGTTTATATTTTTGATACTCTCCAATGGACTAAATTAGGCCTAAAATTTAAAATTTTCTCCACATTTTTTCTGTAGGCTGCCGTAACACGCCCGTGGAACTTTTTGGCTTAGTATTCCTCACTTTTCTCATTATGAAAGCGTATCAATGTGTATCAACATATAGGTATGAGTTACGTCCTTGTGTTACAGGATTTGTTTGTGCAAAATACGGGGCAAATGCTCACGATTTTAAAGTTTTGCTCACCAAAATTGAAATTTTGCTCAAATTTAGCTAACCGCTCTTACGGGCCCCTTTTTGATTTTTTGGTCTTCAAAAAAATTTCTGATACGTCTTCAATTCACAAAATTTGGCTTAAAAATCAAAATTTTCTCCAAATTTTTCCTGGGGGCTGCCGTCCTCAGACCCCTGCAACTTTCTATTCCTGGCTATTTTCATTAAAGCTACGCATGTGTACACGAGTGTGCCTTATGCTGCATTTACTTGTGTACCACTCTTGTCAAATGTGAGGAACCCTTTGGGTGGATTTCACCAAGGTGGTTTTTAAAAACCATGGTTTTACGTACGTTTTCATATGATTTGCCCATGATTTCATTACGAATTATCGCCTGATTTGTTACGAATTTCGTAGATTTTCTAAGACCATGGTTTTTGCTCAGTTGAAATTTCAGCAGAATAAAAACCTGCTATGCTGCAGGTTTGAAATTTTAACTGAGCAAAAACCATGGTTTTAAAAAATTCACAAAATTCGTAACGAATCAGCCGAGAATTTGTAATGAAATTATGTGCAAATCATATGAAAACGTACGTAAAACCATGGTTTTTAAAAACCACCGTGGTGAAGGCCACTTGTTTTCATTTCCGACTGCTAAAACTTTCAATACCGCTCCAATTGACCAAAATCGGCCCAAAACGAAAGATCTTTAGTAAATTATTTCATAGGGGCGGCCGACCCTAGATCCCTGCAACTCTTGTGGGTGGGTTTATCTTTCATGATATCATGTGAACATGGGTGTATTGTGTGCATACACTAGTTTAACATACACTGTGTAGTGTATTGTTTTTAGTGTTTGTGACAGGCCGGAATTTTCGGCCGGCCGGCCGGCCGGCCGCCTGCAGAGCTGATGGAAGCCGGCCGGCCGGCCGAAAAAAGCCGGCGCCGGCCTGCCTTCTAAAATCAGCCGGCCAGCTGGCCGGTCAAAATCGGTCGGCCGGCCGGCCAGTAAAAAACACCGGCCGGCCAGCCAGATTCAACCGACTAACAAAATTAGGCCGGCTTAACAATCTGGCAGGCTAAGTTTATGCCAAAATGACACTCTGGACTGGTTTTATCCTAAAATTCGGCCGCTTCGGCTCCGTTCTTCGTTCTTGTGGGTGGGTTTATCTTTTATGATAGCCAGATTCAACCGACTAACAAAATTAGGCCGGCTTAACAATCTGGCAGGCTAAGTTTATGCCAAAATGACACTCTGGACGGGTTTTATCCTAAAATTCGGCCGCTTCGGCTCCGTTCTTCGCTCTTGTGGGTGTGTTTATCTTTCATGATATCATGTGAACATGGGTGTATTGTGTGCATACACTAGTTTAACATACACTGTGTAGTGTATTGTTTTTAGTGTTTGTGACAGGCCGGAATTTTCGGCCGGCCGGCCGGCCGGCCGCCTGCAGGGCTGATGGAAGCCGGCCGGCCGGCCGAAAAAAGCCGGCGCCAGCCGACCGGCTAAAATCAGCCGGCCAGCTGGCCGGTCAAAATCGGTCGGCCGGCCGGCCAGTAAAAAACACCGGCCGGCCAGCCAGATTCAACCGACTAACAAAATTAGGCCGGCTTAACAATCTGGCAGGCTAAGTTTATGCCAAAATGACACTCTGGACTGGTTTTATCCTAAAATTCGGCCGCTTCGGCTCCGTTCTTCGCCGGCCGGTGGCCGGCCGGGAATCGGCCGGCGGCTTTCGTGGCCGGTCACAAACACTAATTTGTTTTAGCTATTTTACAGGTGCAAATATTAATTTTTAGTGAATTCGTGGTCTGTACCTTCAATAAACTTCGTAAACTGTCCAGATTTGATAGCTTCCCAAAACTCGAAGCTCGCCGGCTTGTCGCTTGTGCAATTTTCATTGCCTTGAGATCCAGTATTATTTTCCATGCGTCTCGGATAAAAAAAATAGCATTGGTTTTGAACGAAATATGTTAATTTGAGCAGTTTTTGGTTGAAATTGCAGATTAGTGCATTTTCACGGGTCTCAAAAAATTAAAAAGCCATGTTCCGCCCGAATTTTTTTACTGGCTTAAGCTGTTTCTTAAATACAACCAAACAAATTTTTCGTCGTGAAGCTTCACTAAACATTTTGAAAACAATTCGTCGCCCCCGTTCCAAAATTTTATCCTGGATCCGCCACTGAATATATATGTACATTACTAAAAATTAAAAAATCATTCGGTTTGGTGTTTTTTCTGGAAACAACCGCACAGCGTTTTACCTTTTTTATCTTGGTGGAAATTTTATTTTCAAAAAATTATATACGGTCCCTTATGTCAAAAACTTTGGTGGAGTTAGCTTGTGGACCCTCGCTGGCCCATAAATTTTTTTCAGCTCCAGCTTCACTTTCAATGCCGCTCATTCGATGCGGCAAACACAAAATTTGTAAAACCAAGTGCATTCATCATCAATGATATTAGATGTCAAAGCTTTATAGTTTATACCAGCATATGAAGCTTTAGAAGTGAATGACGATGTGATGACTATTAACAGCAATCAAATAAACACGAAAACTATACACCGCATTGTAAGGAAAAAATGTGTCTAGTAACTATACTTTAAAAATAACTGATGGAACCGGAACCGGAACCGGAACCGATAGTGTGGAACCGGAACCGATTTGGAACCGGAACCGGAACCGATTTTGCCTTCTAGAACCGGAACCGGAACCGATTTGAAAATTCGGAACCGATCCGAACACTAGTTTGTAGAGCTTTCCGTCCCTCGCTCCTATTAGTCAAAGTTGTAGGCAATTACCCAACATGACTTTCCATTCTTCGTCCTAGTGGTTACGCAAAATGAAACCCTAGAAGGGTACAAAGATTCAGTAAGCGCCCACCCCCCGCTGTTGGTTTTGTAGGGCTTTCCATTCTTCGCTTCTAATAGTAAAAATTGCGGGAAATCTTCCAACATGATTTATTACTCAAGAAATACTTACTGATTCCAAATTCTTAATTTTAGAAATAACACATACTCGTAACGTTAGGTAAATAAAGTATTCTCCAGCATATTAATATTCTACTAAAAACAGATCATTAAAGGAAATAACCAAAAACATATATAACTTACTTGTTAAGCATGAAAAGAACTAGAAATAGTTTAAAGCAATAATGAGTTAATAATCATAATAATATAATAATAATCAGTCCAAGCTGCGTCCAAGCGCCTACATAGCGCAAATAGCACCATCTGGTGCAATAAGCGCTATTTTTTAAGTCTACGAAAAAAATAGCGCTTATAGCACTTTGATGCGCTATCGTTGTGCTATATGCGCTATTTATGCACTATTTTTTTATATCGACGTCCAGAACACAAACAACAGTTTTAAAATACTTTTAAAATTCTTTTTCTTTATTGAGGGATCGTATACGTGCTAAAAAGTACAAAACTTTTCAATAAGTTAGCCAATAGCACAAAATAGCGCCTAAATAGCGCAAATAGCACCCTCAGGGGCCTGTTGCTCAACTTTACAAATCTCACAATTGTAACAATTGTAAGTGGAAAATCTGGTGATTCGTAATGAATTTATATGATGAATTCGTAACGAATCACCTGATTTTGCACTAACAATTGTTACAATTGTAAGACTTGTAAAGTTGAGCAACAGGCCCCAGGTGCTATATGCGCTATCCAAAATCAACATCACTATTTAAAAGGAAATTAACACAAACACCAATAGGCCAGCGTAGCTCAGTTGGTAGAGCGTTAAGCTAGCAATCTAGCAATGGGTGGTTCAAATCCCCCCTGGCCATTTTTATGTAGCAGTTTCATCCATATCCAAAAAATAGCACATATAGCACCTTCGATAGCGCTTATAGCGCAAATAGCGCATATAGCACTCCAAAAAAGCGCTATAGCGCAAATAGCGCATATAGCATCTTCGATAGCGCATATAGCGCAAATAGCGCATATAGCACCTTCGATAGCGCATATAGCGCAAATAGCGCATATAGCATCCCAAAAAAGCGCTATTGCGCAAATAGCGCATATAGCAAATTCCATAGCGCATAAAAAAAGCGCTATAGCACAAATAGTGCTATTTCGATTTCGCTTACACGCGTTTGTTACCCAAAAATTTTGTGCTATAGCGCTTTTTTTATGCGCTATATGCGCTATATGCGCTATAAGCGCTATGGAATTTGCTATATGCGCTATTTGCGCTATAGCGCTTTTTGGGGGTGCTATATGCGCTATTTGCGCTATATGCGCTATCGAAGGTGCTATATGCGCTATTTGCGCTATATGCGCTATCGAAGGTGCTATATGCGCTATTTGCGCTATAGCGCCTTCTGGTGGTGCTATATGCGCTATTTGCGCTATATGCGCTATCGAAGGTGATATATGCGCTATTTGCGCTATAGCGCTTTTTGGGAGTGCTATATGCGCTATTTGCGCTATAAGCGCTATCGACGGTGCTATATGTGCTATTTTTTTTGGATATGGGTGAAACTTCTACAGAAAAATGGCCAAGGGGGATTTGAACCACCCATTGCTAGATTACTAGCTTAACGCTCTACCGACTGAGCTACGCTGGCCTATTGGTGTTTGTGTTAATTTCCCTTTAAATAGTGATGCTGATCTTGGATAGCGCTTATAGCACCTGAGGGTGCTATTTACGCTATTTAGGCGATATTTTGTGCTATTGGCTAATTTATTAAAAAGTTTTGTATTTTTTAGTAAGTATACGGTCCCTCAATAAATTAGAAAATTTTTTAAATTATTTTTAAATTTTTGTTTGTGTTCTAGTCGACGATACAAAAAAATAGCGCATATAGCACAACTATAGCGCACCAAAGTGCTATAAGCGCTATTTTTTTCGTAGGCTTAAAAATAGCGCTTATAGCATCTGAGGGTGCTATTTGTGCTATGTAGGCGCTATTTTGTGCTATTGGCTAATTTATTGAAAAGTTTTGTCCTTTTTAGTGAGTATACGGTCCCTCAATAAATTAGAATGATTTTAAAATTATTTAACCTGTCGTATGTCGGGGGGGGGTACCTGTCGTAGCGTGTATCGCGCAAATAGCGGGGGGGGGGGGGGCGTTTTTGAGTTAGAAACTATAATAGCGCAAATAGCGCAAATAGCGCCTAGGGGTGGGGGGGGGGGTAAAATCTCGTGCTCGTGCACGCTTACATGCGACATCTACCCAAAAATGGGTTTCAAAATGAAAACGACACTTTGCAATATACTTTACACTTTAAAACTGAAACCAGACTTCAAAGTTAAAGTATAAATTTTGAAAACTAAACAAAATAAAAAATGCAGACCGCACCAAAGTTGTTATAAATTTAATTCCACTGTGTCATTCTGTTAGCGTGGATTCAATGTATGAATGAACTAAAATGTCCGTTTTAAACTTATTTTTAGATGCCTAAGAACGAAAATACTTAAACTTATAAAAGTCCAAATGCTAAAATAACACGCCGGCGAACAAAATCTCACACACGTAAATCATGCAAACTGGTGAAATTCAAGCTTAAAGAAAAAAGCAAAACCGCTGTGGCGGCGACAGGAAAAAAAACCAACTATGAAAGAAGGAGCGCTTGCCTAAGTTGAAAATGAAGGGAGGGCAAGGCGTGAGCGAAATTTTTTATCAAAATCTTGTCAAAAAGCGTCTTAAGGGGGTAGTGTTGCGAAAGCAGTGGACTTTGCACCATTGTACAACTTGAATGAAATGTTGGAAATTGTTCTTACTATATTTTTAAAATCCATCTAAAGGCAAATAATTTTGCCAAGTTTCAGCAAAATTGGTGCAACATGTATTTTACAATGTCAGAAAACTGACGTTTTAAAAACCTATTCACATTCCACATTTTCGTCACATTTATCAGTCTGGGCCAGATTTATCGAAACAAAATGTTCGTCATCGAAAATGTTCGTCATCAAAAGTTCGTCATCGAAAATGTTCGTCATCGAAAATGTTCGTCATCAAAAATGTTCGTCATCGAAAAACCAAATGTTCGTCATCGAAAATACATGTTCATTATTGAAAAGACAAATGTTCGTCATCGAAAATGTTCGTCATCGAAAATTTGGGATTGGTCGAAACATTTTCGAAGATTAACATTTGTTTTTTCAAGGGTGATTTATCAAAAGACAAACGTTCGTCATCGAAAGTTCGTCATCGAAAATGTTCGTCATCGAGAAATTTTTCGATGACGAGCTTTGGTCTTTTAGAACATTATTATGTTCTAAATGACAAAAGCTCGTCATCTAAAATTTTTTCGATGACGAACATTTCAACGGTGCTCTTTACCTCCGTTGAACTTTTCAACTGCGAACATCTATAGGTACATAGCTGGCAGTAATTTTAATATTAATATAAATAGCTAACTTTATTTATTATTAATTAAATATTAATGTAAATAGCACAACAAATATTATTTATTATATTATTATATTATATTATTTATTATATTTTTAATATTAAGATTAAATTAATAAAATAAAATAATTGAAATTAAAAGTATTTCTAATACCAATTTTTAATATTAAATATTAAAATAACCGTACTGCCGTATGGAGATTGGGACCAACTGAACGGTAGAATTACCGTTCAATTCATACCTTCGCCCGTCAGCCATCTGCCACTTTGCCCTTCAGCCATATGTCCGTTCATCTATATATACTAAATCGCACTATTTCACTTTGTCAATATATGCCCGGCAAAGTTAATTTTAGTTCAACTTAGCCAAAACTCCCGGGCATACGGACAAACGGACATACTGTTCAAAAATATGAATCGCAACTTAGGCCCAAGCTATGCGCGTTTGCCTTAAAAAGTAAGAATTAAAAAACGGATTATACAGGCTTTGTCCGTATGCCCTACTGAAGTATGAATTGACCCTAATAGCTGTTAACTGAATAACTGATATCTGCGACCATACTGCAAAGAGAGTTGGCTGGCCGTTTCAAGCATTTGGTTCAGGCGTACTTAATTTTTAAGACCGGTTCATACTTGTTCTTGAGAACACAGAGGGACAAGAAGGACTAGGGCACATTTCGGTCAGCAGCTGTGAAGAATTAACGGAAGCGTTTTAGATGATTTTTGTATTCGGTCTGAAATTGAGGTCAAATATCTTCATGCCAAAAATCGGCTTATTTGACCAGGTAATTTTGGAATTGCTCAAGGACAAAATGATAGGGATAAGGGCAGTATATGAACCGAGCTCTGTGAAATCATAACCAGCTTTTCAGCTTTCCTAAAATATTAAATTAGTTCTCTTTCGGCAAAATGATTAACGTAAGGTTTTTCAAAACTTTGGTTAATATTGTGGAAAAGTTGAAACAAAATAATATTCAACTTTGAGAGTTTGCAACTATCTATTGACACCAAACAGAACCACTAAATTCGATACTTTATTGTACCTCAATTTTAGTAGTATTAGGTAGTCTTAGGTAGTAGTAATAGTATATATTGGAAGTAGTTAGTAGTAGTTATTATTATTATTAGAGAATTTAGACTTTAATGAAAATGTTTTAATTTAGAATGTTTCGACTTAGAACGACTGATCTAATTTCGAACGCTGAAAATTTTCAATAATGAACATTTTCGATGACGAACATTTGCTTTTTCGATGACGAACATTTGCTTTTTCGATGACGAACATTTGCTTTTTTGATGACAAACCTTTGCTTTTTCGATGACAAACATTTTTGATGACGAACTTTTCGATGACGAACATTTTCGATGACGAACATTTGCTTTTTCGATGACGAACATTTGCTTTTTCGATGACGAACATTTGCTTTTTTGATGATGAACATTTGCTTTTTCGATGACGAACATTTTTGATGACGAACTTTTTAATGACGAACATTTTCGATGACGAACATTTGCTTTTTCGATGACGAACTCGCCGTTGAAATAGCAAATGTTCGTCATCGAGAAAGCAAATGTTCGTCATCGAAAATGTTTCGATCAATCCAAAATTTTCGATGACGAACATTTTCGATGACGAACATTTCTGATGACGAACATTTTGCTTCGATAAATCGGGCCCTGTTTAGTTTGTTTACACAAACTTATAGCACATATGTTGTAGTCGAAGTAATACTACTTTTTACTGTGAAGCTGTACGTAATCTGTAAAGTAGTGACAGCAATAATGAGAAATTGTGAAAAATCTAGACGTTTATTTCAAAATCAGAAGAAAAACGTCCCTT
>JASANF010006202.1:0-13176 GCA_030248245.1 Trissonchulus sp. WLG1_4
ATATTCCAACGCTGAGATCACAGATTAGCACGCGTCAAGAACACACACACATAACGTAAATTTTGGACCTGCCAATTTTCACACAGCACAATACACAGTCAGAGCAGATACGTGTTAAACTCTGATTTGTATTATAACAAGCAGAGCCTAATGCAAAATGGGCCCGGAAATATCAAAGCTATATTTTCACTTTGTGAACCAAAACCTGCTGCGCACCAGATTTTCCTTTGCATGATGTAACTATAAATTAATAGCTGACAGTTACAAGCTTTATGTATTGTGACCACACATGTGCAGCTAAGAAAGTTTGCCGAGGCAGTCGTCGACTGAGGCGGGCTGCTACACGAGTGTTCAAAAATTTTGGCCATTTCAAAGGGTGAAAGCCGATCTGGGGGGGAGCGGGGTCAGGTTGGGAAGAGAGCTTACCAACCCCGCCTAACTATAACTTGCAGTTTTCCACTGTTGCAGCTGTGGTAGTATCCTTGGTAAAAGCATCCCAGTGTCGTTTATGCTGTAAGGATAATGAATTGATGAAAAAGCTTTACCTGCGTATTGGTCCCTTGTATGAAGCAATATTAATGTCAAATGACTGTGCACTTACTTACTGGCAGACATCTGCTTTCTGCCAAACTTGCTTACAACACTTTCAATAACACCTTCAACTTCCTGTTCTTGTTTCTGGACCGCAGAACCTACAGCACTATTTGTCATTAACTCAGTCTGATTACTTTTATATCGACCAAAGCAATCACTAGTTTCAGAAAAAGAATTAGAGGTTTTCACGTTAGCGGTCGGGCCCGAACAGTTCGCGTTCTCTGTTGCATCTCTGTAGCCAATGACTGACTCAAAAGTTTTCGGCATCCTTGCATTCAAGTCTATCGACTTTCGTTTTCTATTTGCGTTCCCAATTATTTGTTCATTTATCTGATGTTTAAAATCCTCAAGCATGTCCCCCACTTTTTTTATAACCAGTCAATTTACTAAAAAATTAGCATAAAAACAAACGCACCGAAACTTTACAATAATTTTCTCGTAATTAAAGCCCTTAAAAAATGTCCACAGCCCCACAGACAAAATTTCGAAAAAGAGAGTTCTCGACCACGTCTTGTAATTCCTACAGAATGAAACTAAAATTGTTGTTTTTGTTGGCCTTAGCTACTTTTCATGTATTGAACTGTATTTGCTACATTAGTGAATGTCGCGGAATAAGCATAAGTATGCACGTGACCGTGAGAATCGGAAATCACTGTTTACAAACCAGATCAAAAAATTGCCAAGCTACATACACCAATAATTGCAATAACATAATTGCTCTCTGACATGATGTGCTGCAATCCCGTTGCCATGTATTCCCATGCAATCCCATTCCCAATATTTTTTGTATGTCTAGGTCAACTTTTTGTCCACAAATCCTTGACATCGGCTAATTGGTATAAAATGTTTCAGCTGACGATTCACTTGTGCCATTTTTTGTAGCTCATATGCGCCTAAATTTGTTATGGGGTGCACTTATGTCGCCATTCACAAATGCCGCTAATAATAGCGCTTGCCATAATGATAGTGCATTGTTATTTGACCTATCTTCCGTTAGTTTGTGACATTTTGCCTATGACTAACTGCATTTTTTTATTCAGAATTAGTGTGTGTGGACTGCTCGAAACGGTGGACAATTTGAGACTATGTGAATATTTTGAGATAAAGTATCAATGTAAGACCTGTGAGATTTGAGGCTTTACTGCAAGTTTGCTGTATGAGACTTTTATTACTTTAATATATGTGATTATGTGAATAATAAGAAATATAATATCAAAATGAGACCTGTGTGAATCGAAATTGTACTGCAAGTTTACTGTGCTGTGAGACAGACAACTACTACCTTTGAATTTTGTCTAGACAATCATGGAGAATATGTAAATGAGCTTTGTTAAATGTACGTATATGACCTTTAACAGTTGTGTATACGTATTTACGTGCGTAGGTAGTTAGTAAAATAGCACGTAGATAGACAATGAATATCAACACAGCAGACACATTTCACACACACACTTACGTTCACACAGACCTGCACAATCACACAGATGAAAACACGCAAAAACGCACACACATAATTCACTTAGTTCCACGTTATTTTTCCGACACCTCATTCTAAAGAAGCCTGCTGCGCTGTGGCGCAGCAGGAAAAAGAATGATGCACTAGGAATCGAAGCAGTGACCTCATGGTTACAAGCCTGGCACACTAACCACTCAACCACTCAGATTCCTAAAAAATAAGGTTTTACATCAATGTAAAACTTATTACTTCCATCACAGTGTTGACAGTTGCCTGCTTCAAAAGTGACGCAAAAACAGACCAAGTTGAAATCGAAATTTTTTCAATAAAAATAGCTGCAGAGTACCTACAGTGATTAAACTTCACTATTTAAAACCTTTTTATTAAGATTTTGCAGTTTTGGTGGCTGCAAAATTATGCGCTTTTTACAAAAAACTGAATCAGGTTACTGACCCAACAGGTTTACAATGGCTTCTGGCCAATGTACTTGAAAGTATATGCTTTATAGTTACTGAAGATTTTGCCGCAGATTGGGCTTGTTTCAGATAGATCTATAAACTATGGGAAAGACTAAAGAAACTAGAATTTTATTATACTGCACCAAAGAATGCCTACTGCCCAGCCAGAGCATTTTTGTTACCCCTTTAGGTGGAACATTTGCTACAGGTCGAAAGCCTTGTCACAGTATTGTGGTGGTACGCTATGTGCGTGCTATGATTTGTGTGTAAAAGTAGCCACTTTTTTCTTGAATTTGGGGGCTAGATATTTAAGTGTATAAATTGATAAGCACATATTAAGTTAAAGGGATTATGTCTATCATTAAGCAAATGCTGACGTTTTTACAGGAAGTAGGAAATTGTTCATTATGGTCAATGCACTTAATTTTGAAACTTTAAAATTTTTTCTTCTGCAACAAACTTTCTTCACTTACTTATTTTCACAGTTTTGTAAAATATCTCATTTGCATAATGTATAGCAATAGGCAACTGAAGAAAAACAACGTGTGCTTAGTTTGATACCTAAATGATTTTGCTCTCCTTACAGCAAGGCTCCACCCACACATGTGAGTGTGCGTGTGCGTTTTCAAAAATACTTAAATATCGGCTCAAGTTTGGAGGACGGCTTAGTTCCAGATTTAAAATCACGCTTAGTTTGGGCTTATGCTGATGCTTAGGTTTAGTTTTATTTTGAAATTCATAAGTTTATGTGATGAGCCTTGTTGTAACTAAAGCTACGTCGATATTTGATGTTGGTGCGAACTGCGAAGCTGTAGAGGCGAACAAAACGGCTGCCGGGATAAATACTAGTTACCTAGGTATTCCTAGCGCTGTTGGTACAAGATACGCTTGACAAAATGATATTGCGATGTGTTTGGTAATTTTATAGCACAATGAATAGTTTGTGTTTGTACTTTTTACGGGAATATAAAACTGATTGGTTTGGAAAAGTTTATGTGATGTGTTTGGTAATTTTATAGCACAATGCGTGTAGCTTGTACTTTTTACGAGAATATAAATATAAAAGTACGTGATCGCAATCATGACTGCTCATACTGATCATCCTGCAAAGGGCAAACAAAGAACCACTTGTGATGTTTTGGGGGCATTTTTTTGGTATGGTATGTCGATTGCTGATAAAAAATTAGCAGCTGCTTGAACGAATATTGAGGAAAAGTAAAAAAAAGAATATTGCGGAAAATTAAAAAAATTGTCTCCGTCTTGGCTCGATCCAGCAAACTTTTGGTTATGAAAACAATTGGCTAGTCGTCTGCGCCACAGAGACCACGCAATTAGACGGTTTAGTTATCGTTAAATAATTTAGGTAACAGTATATATTTTAACGCTGTGAAGATTGGCCAACTTTTTAAAAATTTTCCACGAGCTAGTTTATCTTAAATTTTAGGATTTTGGTGAAGAAGGTTTTAACGGTGTTCTTGGATCTTAATTTTTATTTTCATCATTTTTCCTAAGGATACATATAGTTTATATCCTATTAGTAGTAAGTTAATTATTATCAATTTGCTTAGGATAATTTATATCCTGTTAATAATATCCTACTACTTATACATGTATTTACTTTTAGTGAAGTGTCGGGACTGTACTGAGCTGCGTGGTCGAGTGGTTAGTTTGATAGGTTCTTAACCATGAGGTCATAGGTTTGATTCTCAGTTGATAACTTTTTGGTAGTCTTTTGTATTTCGAATTTACGTTCTCACCGCAGCAACATCAACAGCCCCGATCTCAACAACTCAGTGAAAATACAAGGCATTTTAGTGTGACAGGCACAGCTACGATAGAAGACGTGTAAAACACATTCCGCACATAAACACTTTAACGCTAACACAACGTTAAGATGCCAGAATTAAAATTAAAGACCTGTTGGGCTGTGGCCCAACAGGAACAAGCAAACGTTTACTGCAAAAGGAGTCCAGTGAGTGAGAAGGTTGAACGTTTGACAACATTAGGCCTGTTGCGCAGTGAAAACCAATCACAGACCAAAGTAACTTTTAATAACAGTTGCATCATTGGAAAAATGTGACACTCTGTCTGAATCAGAGTTATATATTTAGTTGTTTTAACTGATTGTATTGTGATTAGTTCACGTCGGTAACAAACCTAAAATTTTATGACACCTCGATACGCAAAGTATTATACTGTGAACGATTTCATGATTTAGTCTTCTTAACTCGGATGACATTGATCGCAGTGTCCCTTTGGAAAAAATTAGCAATATTTTTGAACGTTCTAATTTGAAAATTAATAATTGCGTTTGCTGATCAAAAAGTTCCAAAACGTAAGTTCTGTCGCAGTATCTATATTCCAAGGGAAATATAACAAAGACATTAATTTCCGAAACAGCACTGCGTTTATAGGCTAAAGGCGTACAGTGTACAGTGCAACAAAAAGTAAAATACATAAAATGAATAGGGCAATTAGAGACAAAAATTTACTAAAAAAACAAGCCAATTAAAAAATTAGCCAATAAATTTAAAAATATTGCCGAAATCTGGGATCGAACCAAACACCTTTAGATCGTCAGTCTAACGCTCTCTTAACTGTGCTATTTCAGCTTGTTCATTTTCTGCATTACAGTCTGTGATAATTGATAACTTATAAGTACAAGCGTGAGATAACATCAAGTTGTGTGCGTGTTCAGATATCATAAGTTTTGCTGAGTGATGATTGCTGAAAGCATGATTCACGTACACGCTACCAATACAATTAATCAATCAGTTATTGAGAAAGAAGAGTACGAACCGGTGGTTCAGATGGGAGAGTTTCTGACTTTCAATCTGAAGACTGACGGTTCGAATCCACATCCGTTTTTTTGAAGCTTCAATTTCATCAGCTTACGTGGCAAAACACTGCAGTGCAGATACCTGTGTTCGTCTGAAGTACCTGCCCCTGCAGTAGTGTTATTTAACACTGAAAAGTCGACCTACCGCAAATAAGAGGTAAGTCTGTCTATTTGAAGATTCTGCAGATTCTATAGAAACCAAGTATAAAGTACCTGTTGCGCTGTGGCGCAACAGGAAAAATGCTGGCCATTTTATTTCTACCTGACCGACTATTCTAAAAGTCATCCCATGAAAAAACTGCGATTCTGGAACTATCACCTTAATTGCAAAAAGATAGCATTTTTATTATCCGGACTACAGTGCATGTTGTTTCTCTTTGTTGCATGTTGTTTGTTGTGTTGTTGTTGCTTGTTTACAACGCCACGCCACCGATTTTGTCTCAGGGTCCAGCATTTTTGGCGAAATGAGTGCAACTTGGCTTCCGTACATCCCTGTTTCTTAACAGGTTGTAACTTGTAGAAACGCCAAACGGTCATGCCGACAAAATTGGTGATTTATATAACTCTCATGAACAAGTAAGAACCGGACATGTCTGGGTTATTAATAGCGTTTATGGACAATAAACAGACAAACAGACAAACAAGAACAAAACTATATGAATCACTTTAGCAGGCACCGGACACGGATAGCCTTTGCGGATTAAGTATAAACTCGCTTTCAAGTTTATGGCGAACCAAAATGAAAGGTTACGATGTAGTAAAATTGCACGATGTTTTTTGTTCGAGTTCGGTGTTTACTATCGGCACAGTTTAACCGATAAAGTCATAGTCACAAACAGAATAACACAGTAGCACCCCCTTGATTGTGGCTAACTGGAAACTAAGGATCCCGCTTGTCTTTCGGTGATAGCAACTATTAACACTCATCTCCCGACAACACAGTTATAGCAGCGATTGATGACGCACCCCCTCTCGGCAACAACATCACGCATACATAGCAGTGTAACCCTCCTCAGCAGAGATTATAGCTCATGTTTGCGCCCCCGCCCTCCCGGCAAGGTCAAACCCCCTTGCCCCGCTATATATTTCGAACAAAAGACACGCAAAATGCAGCTATCGCCAAAATAGCCAGTTAGAAGGGCTAGTCAGTTCGTGAAACATGAAAATGTACCCAAAACAAAATCAATGCCATAAAGAAAATGTACAGAAAAATAAAAAGTAGGATTTCTATTTTTCTAATTTCTAGTTTCTAATAAGGATTTTTAATCTTCGGTTTGTTGTTGAAACGAATCTAAGGCGTCTTCAGACAAACGCATAATTTGTCCACATAGCCTAGGGCCCTAGGGGGTTAGAAGGAAACTTTGCACCAATTAATTATGTATGAGGAAATAAACTTAGGCCTGCCCAAATTAGGAAGTATGCTAAATTTTTTCATGCGGAAACGAATGGTTTTTAAGAGATCAGGATTTGAATAAAATATGCGGGAACAGACACGAACTTGTAATAGGATCGTTTTTCTTCACTCTCACAGACTTTAGTTGTGACACACGACCTCAATTATGGATGCTCGAAATAAATCCCTGGCCGTTTCAACTGTAAGGAACCCAGAACTTTTGAGTTCGAGACAAGGAACTACGGGTATGGGAACCAGGCAACTCTGCGCAGTGTAAAAGTATCAAACATGAAATGATCGGCACATAAACTCGACCTGAATCTATGGTGAGAAGTGCCTGCGATTTAGTAGAGAAACGATTTTTTGCCATTCTAAGGACGATTCATATAGGGTCTATGTCTATTCATACTTACAGCCGTATGTCCGCCAGCCAGCCAGCAAAATTACGAACAAGCTAAGTTTTCGGCAAAAGTATTCAGTAAGTATCAAGCATATATTTTTAAGTAACATTGGCCAGAGGCCATCGTAAACCTGTTGGGCCTGCTAAACTTTTATTCTTAATTTGCATATTGTCCATGAAATGCCTCTCCTTTTACAGCCATTGAAACTGCAAAATCTCAGCATAAAACTTTCTGCAGTTGGAACTTGAAAGGTAGGTACTATGTAGGTAGGTAGATACTAAGTAAAGATTAATTCGTGAACTTCATGTTTGCTTATGCATAACTGCGATCTTATCTTGCAGCTATATTGCAAATAAGGTGTGCCAGTGTTAAACCCTGGACTGGGGGACTAATGGAGGCCCGTAGAAAATGCGCAGAGCGCTAGCAAAGATTTTGACCGTCGCCTACGTCTCTCAATTCAGCGAATAACGCCTAGCTTCGAGCTAGGTTTTACGGAACAGTCGTCTGAAAATCACTCAAGTGACAGGCCCGTTTCACTACAGGCGGATGGAGAAACCACAAAGCCTACACGGCCTGACTACGACCGGCACTAACTCACTAGACTACTCTAGGCTAGCCTTACGGCACAACAGCATAAAATTTGGCAATTTACTGACACGGGGCAGACGGAATAATAAAACAGAACAGTGGGCAATAATTTAGAGACGAAACATGGTGGGGAAAGAACTCACGAAATATAAAATGCGCCAAGCGCCTCAAAAACCGTTCCCTACGTTTTACACGCGAAACATACCCATCCTGTTGAATTTGGCGTTCGGGGGAGAGCAAGGGAAAAACCGACCGTACTCGTCGGACAAGCCTGGGGGTCTACACTAAAGGAAGCGAGAGTTAGACCGAAGTCAATTTGGAAAACTATCGAAGTTCATCCCCGTTACTTTACAAGAGCAAATAAAAGAGCCCTACTGCGTGTGTGTAATTTTCCAACAATTCGGCAATGTGCGACTTTAGAATTTAAAGAGTAGATCTTATAATTTCTGCAAACATGATGGAGAAACTTTAGCTCCTGGCTTGGCTTGCTGCCACGTGGCACTTATTGCATCAGCAAAGCAATGCAAAGCCATTGCCTCACGTGATCAGTACACGAAAGAGAAGCTGTAAAATAATGAAACAAACATTGCCAAATTGCGTTTTTGATGTGCGCGCGGTAATTGTGTGAATTTAGAGTATAAAGAGACTATTTCTCATCGTGGAAATGTCAACCTCCACTAGTGGCAGCCCTCGCTAGTGCAACAGGTGCCCCCTTGTGCAGAGGTGGCGTCTCGACAACTCTGATACATGACACTCGGGTTGCCACCAGGGGATGTGGACATTTCCACTGCAAATATTTTTAAAACGAAACATAAAACACATAACAATTTCGAATTAGAACATGGTGACACAATTTCGGAGCGATAAAAACAAGTGATAACAAGTTATACAAACAGATTAACCAATACAACGAATAATAAAACAAGTCCCTAAAATTTTGGCGTAATCTCCGGTAGAGAAAGCTTAAACACAGCATTCTAAATCACAAAAACCATTCCCACAGAATTTGCCTATATCTTCCCAAAGCAATTTCACCTTCAAAAGTTCTTTCAACAACAGTTTTGACTTTATAAATTATAACGATCAACATCAAATTTAGATTTTAGGTTCGGCTTTGGCGCCCCGGTTCAGAATACTAATTTAGACCAATTTTGAACAATTTTAGACATTCGCATAATAAGATAAAAACAAACAGTAAAACAAACAAATACTTTAACGACTAAATTTTGATACTCTTTACAAATTTTAACACAATTTTCTTGCCCCCCTCTCTGGAGGTCTCAGTAGATAGAACTAGGGATTGCTGGAATTTTAAGTCCAGAGTGCTAACCATTACAAGAATCCGATTATCCGTAACTATAAAAGCTCAATTGTGAGTTAGTCCACCCACACACTCATACACAACTATGCCTTTGTTGGTCGCGATCCAACTCCGGCCTCACTCATACTACCCATGGGATTTTTAGGTTAAAACAAATTCGTGTCGCTTTGGGGTACCCCCTTCGTGTCGTTTGCGAGAAACTCCATAATTTAACCCAAATTCGTGTAAAAACAATTCCAATTTCAACCCTGATTCCTTCAATTTCTTTCAATAACAATAAATTTCTCGAGCCAAGGACACAAACCGGGTACTGGCCAGGTTCCCCTTGTGCCTTGCTCCATCATTTCGACCATCTTTCTTTCATCAACACTCTCTCAAAAAATTTTATACAGTCTCGCATTCGTGTCCTCGGTAAAAATTTTGATTCCAGACTCACTAACTACTTATAAATATCTTTCGTGTCCCTAACGCATACATCCTACAAAATTTGGGTGACCTAACAACACATCATAGCGCGTACAATTTATATGGAACATCACCAACAAAAATTTTGGTTTGCCGCGACTGGCAATAAAAACAAACAAAGATGTTACGGATCCATTGTACAGTCTACAAAGTCCCTAGTGTTTGGGGCCAACTATACCCTTTCATCGCCCACGCGTAGCTACCAGAGTACTTCAGTGTCAATTTATATGTCGTGAAACACCCATCGTGGTGGCACAGCCACCCAAATCCTCCACCCATAAGTCCGGAGGGATGTTTCCTATCAAACTCTCGGGCTCTAACAGTACAAGTCCCCATAATGACCTCCCATCTACAAATATGGTAAAAATAGTTGGGTCCTTTTAGGTGAGCCCATATAGTTCTAACACTACCAGGGGTATCAGGGTAGAGTCCATGTCACAATCTCAGTCCGAATTCATTTTTAAACTTCCCCTGACAGCTACGTCGGGTTTAAATCAGGTATAGCTTATTTTAAAGTTTTTCAAAGTCTTTGGTTATATTAGGAGCCAGTGGGGGCGTCAAGGACGTACTACCTTAGGAAAAGAAACAACAGATTAGTTATAGAATTTTAAAATTCCTCATTAATTTCAGAGCTCGAAATAAAATCCAGACAAATTTTTATTACCAAAACATACAAATACTACGATAACCGTTTTTACACCGGTTAGTTGTTATAATTTCGGTTAGATTCTCGAAGACAAAATAAATCAAACTGCCATTAGCTCTCTTTTTCAGCCCAACTACTTAATTTTGTTAAAAAAATTCAATTTAGTCGCGGCAAAACCCATGAAATAAAACCCAAAGCAAATTATGCAGATAGTACGACGATTTCTACGTGCTGCGTTACGGTTCTGAGACTTTCACTAAATTAAATTTCATGTCTTTCATCTTTACAATTCCAAATTTCGACAAATAATTTCGATATCACCCCTTTTAACCGGGTTTATCATCTACGACAATTTCGACTCATACCTACCAGTGTCGTTACCATTACTTACGCGCGCGCGTTGCACCTGTTGTACACATACACCAACAGGTTGCTACAGCAATATCTACCTTTATGTATAAAAGAAATCAAATGACACGCCTTTAATTTTAAGATCGTCAATTTTTCTCAGTCTTCCAGCCAGTACGACCCCAAATTCGGCATAGGATGTCCTAAGCGTAAAAGATGTTATAGTAGTGTTAATTGCTTTTTAAAATATATCATTGAAACAGGCGCTTTATGCACAATTTTGGTAAACTACATTCGTTGGGGTAACTACTGTCTGGGATGGCACGACACTGGACGGCAATTGCTCAGAACCGTAATTCGGAAAAATTTTGGCCGTGAAACCTATTATCAACCTACACCTCGGATTGCTCTAAGCAATATAACCCTACACTGTTGCATCGTGTTATTGCTATCAGAAACTTGTGCCAATACTTTTTGAGTATGTATGAAAGTGCTCGTACGTTTGTCCCGTTTACTGGGCTGTTCTGCCAGCCTTTCATACGTGTCTCCTGTTTGTGGTCACTCAGTGCAACTGTGTTGGGACTGTTTTATATCGTGTGTCTTTAAACTGCTGCTTGGTTCATACTTTATACTGCTATCAATTTCTCTTTTTACCCCATAAAATATACTCGTATTGAATTAAACTCGACCAAGTCAGCTAAATTAATTTCTTTATACCCCTTAGACAAACTCAGATACACCCGTATAAACCGTAAACTCCACCCAGATTACCCCACAATTTCGGTTGGCTTTGCGCGTATTTGAAAAGACTACTTACAACCAAAAATTAGTATTATTAACAAACTGTATAGAAATTTGGGCCCCATTTTAGTAGCTCAAATTAGAGTCAAAAGATCCCATTAGGCTCATTTTAGCTAAATTTACAAACCAAATTAGAATAACTAAACCAAAAATTTAGAACATGAAATAAATCAAATTAACCGTCCTGTCACGGTCGCCAGATGTTAAACCCTGGACTGGGGGACTAATGGAGGCCCGTAGAAAATGCGCAGAGCGCTAGCAAAGATTTTGACCGTCGCCTACGTCTCCCAATTCAGCGAATAACGCCTAGCTTCGAGCTAGGTTTTACGGAACAGTCGTCTGAAAATCACTCAAGTGACAGGCCCGTTTCACTACAGGCGGATGGAGAAACCACAAAGCCTACACGGCCTGACTACGACCGGCACTAACTCACTAGACTACTCTAGGCTAGCCTTACGGCACAACAGCATAAAATTTGGCAATTTACTGACACGGGGCAGACGGAATAATAAAAACAGAACAGTGGGCAATAATTTAGAGACGAAACATGGTGGGGAAAGAACTCACAAAATATAAAATGCGCCAAGCGCCTCAAAAACCGTTCCCTACGTTTTACACGCGAAACATACCCATCCTGTTGAATTTGGCGTTCGGGGGAGAGCAAGGGAAAAACCGACCGTACTCGTCGGACAAGCCTGGGGGTCTACACTAAAGGAAGCGAGAGTTAGACCGAAGTCAATTTGGAAAACTATCGAAGTTCATCCCCGTTACTTTACAAGAGCAAATAAAAGAGCCCTACTGCGTGTGTGTAATTTTCCAACAATTCGGCAATGTGCGACTTTAGAATTTAAAGAGTAGATCTTATAATTTCTGCAAACATGATGGAGAAACTTTAGCTCCTGGCTTATTATAGCACGCAGTATTATATAATTATTATTTGCCGTAAACCATCAGTACTGAGTGGTCGAGTGGTTAGTATGTTGGGTTAGCAACCTTGAGGTGCTGTCGTCGATTCCTAGGTGATCACTTTTTGTCAGACTTTTGCAGTTTTAAAGTACCTTATCACAACCAGTAAAGCAGCAATCACTGATTGTTGTACAAGGCATTTTAGCTGTGACACATGCAGAGCAACGGTAAAAGACGTGTAAAACACACTCCGCACATTGATACTTTAACGCTACTTTAACTTCAAGATGACAGAATCAAAATTAAAGACCTGTTGGGCTGTGGCCCAACAGGAAACAAGCAACAGCTTGCTGCAAAAGAAAATTAGTGCAAATTTTACAGTAGTTTGTCATGTTTGACAAAAAAACTTGTTGCGAGCTCATTTTCTATTCAAACTTAGACCCAAACTCTCACTAAACTGCAAAACTCTTTACAAAACATCCTGAGGCAGTGTGGCGCATAAAAACAGATAAAAGCCAAGCCATTTTTTAGAGCAAAGAGCTGGATTTGAATTATAGCCAAATCAAACGGGATAAAACCACAAAAGTTGTCACGAAGTTTTTTCTTAGACACAGTTTGTAATTTTCACTTGTTGACTTGTGCAGTATCTTGGAAACATATTTGAAAGGTAACAAACATATGGTAACACAATACGTGTTTACAAAAAATGTTTACAAACAAAAGTTTACACAATAGAATAAAATTATGATGGAGGACAAGGAGCACTGGTTGGTTATATTTTCCGCCTAGGAGCTTCGCCAAGCCCAATTCTTTAAGCGAACATAAGCGGACTAACATAAGCATTACTTACATAGGTAACAATGGCTCGCCTGCGCTCACCCACTTTGATTAGGGGGCACCCCGGAAATCAAGGATTTGGCCATATTTTTTAAAAACAGCATAAATTACCTATAATTCTTG
>JASANF010006204.1:0-70371 GCA_030248245.1 Trissonchulus sp. WLG1_4
AACTTTACGTAAAAGTGTACTAGACTGCATCACAAAAATAACTAAACTGAGCTTAAACTAAATTTAAACCTAAATATCTACTCAAATTTTAAATGCGAAGACTTCGTCTGTATGTCAACTTGAAAGTAAAAATGTTTCAATAAAAAATAAAAATTAGTAAAAAATCGGGTGGTCCTTGCTATACATAAGCACTAATGTATGTAGGCATGTACATTGTACGTACATACATACATACACATACACCCACAGTCCCACACATACATACAAAACACTATCAAACACAGTGCCTGCGAGTGAAATGTCGGAACTGGGAATGGGGCAGCAAAAAACAAAAAATTGGTTTTAAACCATCAACAAATCACGCGCAGTATAAAATACACAATAACTAACCACTAAAAATGGGGTGCAACGGGCCTAAACGGAAGCTGCCCTGCCCAAACCATGGTAACTGCCCGCCCCAAACCACACCCTTACACGCAAACGGCGACAGCAAAGGAAAAACAATTAACAGCTAAAATTAAAATAAAAAATAATGAAATCATCAGCAAACAAAAATTCAAATACCATACCAAGGGGCGGGGAGTTCATCGACTGGCCTAAAAAACCCACTTCTACTCTGCCACCAAAATAGAAAGGCAGCAATTCTTTGCTTGCAGTCCAAAAAATACTTGCCTCAGAAAAAAATCATAACCTAGAATGACTGCAAACAAAGATTAAACAAGATAAAACATCAACGAAAAAAACCCACCCAACCGCCCCTTCTGCTGAAGAAAAACTTAGTACTGTGGAAAATACCAGACAAACGGAACACATGCGCAAGTCCAACCCAACGCCAGCCACAAGCCAGCCGCGCATCCACATGCACACACATATATACATACACACAGCGTCCATATGCAAATCTATGCAATAATATGCACGTCGGTAACAAACACTAAATATACATACCTTCGCACGCGCGCACATACTAATGGAGTCACATGTCCAGTCTGGGTTTTGCTGGGCTCACATGTCCAGTCTGGGTTTTGCTGGACTCAGATGCCCTGTCTGGGTTTTGCTAGCAGACAAACGTAACATCGATTGCAGTCACACAGACACACACACACACACACGTACACAATATATGCAATATAAGACCAGGCTAGTACGTATACGTATGTATGCATCAGCTGTCTTAGTGCAAATGACCAGTCTGAAACCGGAAAACAATGCCGGTTGGTAGGGGGGGGGGTATTTCTAAGGACCTCACTTAAATTATACAGTGAATCAAACACTGTTAACCTAAGTAAGCTAGTTCTGTAACGACGTAGTCACTTTCTCACTGCATGATATGCAGTTAAAATGTACTAAGAGCTATGCATGTCACCCTGCTAAGCGGATGCTGGAGCCTGCCTATCTTTAGCACGTGAAGAGAGTGTTAAAGTGGTACCTATTCATCAAATAGGATATTGAAAGAGTCGCTTTTTCACGTAATATCATTGTGTGTAGGTATTTATGGATAGCCTGCGTGAGAGGCCTGTGAGACTTTCAGTAGGTAATTTTCATAGGGTGTATCGGTAAGTCTTTAATCTGAAGATATATGCCACTCTTTTGGACCCTAGCTTGACCGCCGCGAACACGCTGTGGTGCGACTATTATTTCGTAAAAAGGCCACAACTGTAAGGGATGGTGCTGTTATTGACACAGAACAAAACGAACTTTTTATGTTGAGTGGTAGATGTTGGGTGATAGACTCTGGTGCCACTAGGCGCATGACATTTCAGCTTGCCCAAATTTCTAATTATGAACAGTTCAAAAGTCCCATTCCAATTTCACTTGGAGATGGAAGACCAATCAGCGCATTTGGTCAGGGTGATGTTACAATACACTTGCAAAGTGGAAAGTGCGGTCTACTCAAGAATGTATACCATGTTTCACGCTTATCCAAAAATCTGTTTTCGGTAAAGGCAGCCACGGCGCAAGGTCTTGTAGTGGATTTCACATCCAAAAAGTGCCTGCTGAAACGGGATGGCAAAGTGGTGGCCCAGGATCTGGCTAGTGGAAAACTGTACTATCGACAGTGTTGCAGTGGTTTTGATTCTGCGACTGATGCTTATGCAGGAACGGTGGTGACTACCAGTCCAGTTAGTCTGCAGGTTTGGCATGAGAGGCTCGGACACCTGAATTTTCAAGATCTTCGTAAGCTAGCCACAAATCCTAATATAGTTTCTGGTTTAGCTGTAAAAACAGGGTCCGATAAGATACCAAACACAATATGTGATGGATGTGCACTAGGAAAGTTACCAGGAAGCCTTTCAAAGAAATTGGTACGGGCGCGAAAAAATCCTGGGTTTAGTGCACACGGATGTTTGCGGCCCCATGCAAACTGAGTCGGCTGGTAGGAAGCTTTACTTTCTCACGTTATTAGATGACTTGTCCCGCTACACCCACGTTTATTTTTTGCGTCAAAAGCAGAAGTGTTTAATGTTTTACAAATTTTGTCAGAACTGCATCAAATCAGACTGGTTGCGCTGTCAAAGTCCTTCGGTCTCAAAGTGCCAAAGAGTTCACTTCCGCAGAATTTACAAATTTTTGTAGTTCTAAAGGCATAGTACATTAATTTTCTGAGCCCTACACGCCGGAGCATAATGGAGTTGCCGAGCGTATGCATAGAACCTTGGTAGAAACTGGCCGTTTCATGTTGCTGCACGCAAAAATGGCACCCAAATACTGGGTTGAAGCCATTTCTACTGCGGTGTATGTCAGAAACAGAAGTCCAACAGTTTCGGTACCCGGCTAAACTCCGATTATGGCTTGGACACATCAAAAACCAGATCTGTCACATCAACGAACTTTCGGCTGCTACGGCTTTGTTTACGTGCCTGATACATAGCGAAGTAAGTGGGATCTAAAAAGTACCCGTTGCAGACTTCTCGGATACGCTCAGCCTGGTTATCGTATGATAAATAGCACTGGCAGAATTCTGATAAGCCGGCATGTTCAGTTCGAGCTAGAACGACCGTGTGAACCGAATCAGAAAAATGTTTTGGATGAAGTTAATACTGGTTGCACCCCTAAAAGTATAGCGGAAGCAAAAAAAGTCAGAACATGCAGGTAAGTGGCACGCTGCAGCTCAAAGTGAATATCAGTCTCTAATTGATACTGGAACTTGGGAATTAGTTGAGCTTCCCAAAGGCACACAAACAGTTAGTTGCAAGTGGGTATTCTGCGTTAAGAAGGTGGACGAAAGTATTGATCAATTCAAAGCAAGGCTGGTGGCACGAGGTTTCAGCCAGGAACACGAAATCGATTATTACCATTTTCGCCTGCTGTAAAGTATCCTTCGGTCGGGACAATTTTGGCATTGGCAACCATGCATGACATGGTAGTGCAGCAAATGGATGTAAAATTTGCATTTTTAAATGGAAAACTGACTGAAGAAATATACATGGATCAACCAGCGGGATTTGTTGACGAGAAAAACAAGCACCTAGTTTGTCGGTTGGCAAAGAGTCTGCGGACTAAAGCAGCGCGATGCTGGAATGATACACTTGACGGAATTTTGAAGCTAGACGGGTTTACATAAAATGAGGCAGATAATTGTGTATATTCTAAAAGTAATAAGAAGACACAAGTTTTAATTGCTGTTTACGTTGACGATTTTATTATTGCTTCAGACATTGTTAATGCGCTGATGATCACAAAAAAGACAATATCGGATCGATTCAAAATGACTGCTTTAGGTGAGCTACAGTACTGTCTAGGAACACAAGTGGTAAGGAATGCAGATGAGGGCACCATGTTCTTTAAGCAGAAAAATATCTCGCCACTATGATAGAGTCCTTGGATTACAAGACTGCAAAGAAGCCAAGACGCCAATGCAGCCGGGGTTGCAGTTAAAAAGACTAGACAAGCCTTCACCTGAAGTGTCAACGGCAGAGATAACTCGTCCGGATATTGCTGGTGCCGTACGTCTGGTCAGCCAGCATGTAAAGAATCCAGGCAAAGAGCACTGGATTGCTGTAAAGCACATACTTATGTATATCACCTTAGATGTTGGAATCAAGTATACGAGAAGTTCAGGTTTGTCAGACGGTTCAGTGATAGATGGCTACGGAGACGCGGACTGGGCGCTCCTGTACAGGATACGTATTTGTGATGGCGAGCGGTCCTGTAGCATGGCTTAGCAAGCTTCAGAGCATTACGGCCGAAGCTGAGAATGTAGCACTCTCTACCACGATACAGGAAGCCGTATGGTTTCGGCATTTGTTGAAAGAAGTTGGTTTTGAGCTATAGGAACCAACCACAGTCTAGGAAGATAACCAGATTTGTATAGCGATGGTTAAGAATCCTACACAGCATGGTCGCACGAAACATATTGACGTCAAGCGAAATTTCAGTCGTGATAGAGTCCTATCTGGTGAAGTGAAAGTATGCTATAACCCTACTTCGGACATGATTGCCGACGTATTGACAAAGGCTCTAGACAGAATGAAGTTTGAAAAACTTGTTGAACTTATGAATCTGGGGAACTAAACAGTCTAAGAATTAAGGGGGAGTGTTAAAACTGAACATTTCTACTAGTCGGATTCAGGGCCTTCTGCTCTGTGACTTATCGCACTCACTAGTTAATGTCGTGATACCGTGGCTACATGCAGTTCTCTGTCTGCTGTGTAGTATTGCCAGTACAGTTCTTTTTTTGGTGCGCTTAGCACTGACAGGGCTGAAAGTAGGTAATTCAGACCAAACTGAAAGGTAGACACCAGGGAAGAATCTTGACCCTTTTTGGGCCTTCTTATGTTTAAACTTGTTTTTTGTTTTTGTTTCTTCTTGTGTATGAGTTAGTTATTTTTGTTGGAATTTTCATGAAAGATACAGGCGGTAGCAGCCACAAACAAGCACGGCATCATATCATGAATCACTCTGGACAATGACAAATATATAACGAAAAATATTGAAAATAACGTTTCTTTAAGCAACATGAATACTGACTTTATTAGTAAAAACAATACACTGTGTTAATATCATCGCAAAAGTACAAAGTTAGCACCATTTCAAATGAATAATTTTGTTCGTATTAACGGCAGCTGCGTCAAAAAATTACCTAAATTTTTCTCAGGGGTTGGGTAGTAAGGTTACAACAATGGTCTCCACTGATTGGCCCATTTATCCAGCCAGGCCAAAGCGCGCACAATTTAACCGGTTTACCGGTTTCAAACTGTCTGAAACTGGTTCAGAAACCTTTGACCTGCGACGCTTAAATAGTAACTGTTCGGTTTCATGAGCGTAATCTGCGAAGGGTAATGGGCCAATCCAAAACCTTTTTTGTCGATCAGTTACTGGCTGGATGGGTAGAAACCAGTCTGTGTCTGGGTCACCGGTTTGAACCGGTTCTACTAAATTACCGGTTGCATTCTCCGAGCTGCAATTTGGCTGCGCTTCATTATCGTCATTGTCCAAAATTATCAATTGAGAAGGCCGAAATTTCGGCCGGTTTTTGGGCACCGGCTTCAATCGCCCAACCGGTTTTTGCTTAACCGGCTTCCACTGCGTATTTTCTGCACCCGTAAGCCGGATTTCTAAGATGACAATATCACCGTCCGAATCGCAATCAGCACCGTTGGTTGAGCTTTCAGGCTTCTGGTTTAATAAATTCGCCATATCAGGGTCTAAAAATATTTAAGTTGGGTTCAAAAAACGAGCATGTTAAAAGTGTGTGATCACAGAAGAATAAGAAGATGCCTAAGCCTAAAGCCATAAGCCTAAGCCTAAGCCTAATCTTGGGCAAAAAAAGCCAAAATGTACCACCGTCACAACTGTCATACAGCAGGGTATACAAAAGATGATCACCCACTTTCAGAATTCCCAGAAAACTGTTTCTTTGCTCTTGTACTGCCTATGTCTAATTTAGCTTCATAACTTTAATAATTTATATACTAATTTGTTCATATATATATTTATTTATTTTTAAATTAAGCTTTATTTATCTTCAAGTTGGCTAACTGAATATCAAGCTGTAATATAATATTTTTACAGTTTGAAGCGTGCGTTAATCGTGTATTTGACGAACTTTAATTAAATACTTTATAGAGTTTAGTGGTCACAAAACTCAAGCATGTAAACTGTATGAAAAAATTAATTTGACTTTATCACCAACCTGTTTGGAAAATTTGTTCGTTTAATTTATTGTTTTTAAAAAAGTGAGACGTTCATTTGCTTTATTGAAATAAAATCCCACTGTCTGCATTCAAAGCTGGTTTTATGTGTTTACACTGGTGCAAACTTTTTCTGAAAGTATGTGACTTTAAAAAGCATGTTTTTTACTTTTGCGCGGTAACAACATAATTGCAAAAAAGTCGTTAACAAGCACTCAATATAATTTGCGACATTTTCGCAGTTTTAAAATTGGAACAAGTTTCAGAAACCTAAATTGTTTTAAACACAAAGTTTTGTTAATTTCTTCCAGTTTTCTTTAACTGAAGACGCGATTCACCTTTTCATGCCAACTGAAAACTTTCGACACCCCTCGTTGATAATTTTTCCAATATCGGGTTCTAAAAGCTGGCTTGATTCTAGTCTAGTCAGTTGGAATGTTTTTTAACAATCGCACATCTTTGCGTTTTGTGCCCAAATTTTAGACCTACTGCCACATTGCAAAACCTATGCTTCACTCAGTAAGCGATATACAAATTTAAGCAAGAATAGCTTTTTACGCGGCGGCCTCAGCCGCCGCGTATATACTATAGTACAGTTGCTCACTTTAACACGTATCTTTTGTTCATGTGTATAATTGCACGTGAAAAGTTGGTAGGTCCTAGAAATGCATGTAATGTGTGTGCGTGTGTGTTCTTCGTGTGTGCTAACCTGACCTGGCTATCACGCTGGAGTTTTTATATGCGCGCGTTATGCACAAAAGCACTCAGGTATAGCCAGACGCACATTATTACAGCGAACAGATCATCACACATAGCAAATGCGTTCTGAAAAATTTTACATGCAGTGACAGTAAAATGACGAAACCTGTCACAACAATGTTTTCTAGATTATTATTTATCAGCACTTTAGAACCTGAACAATGTGAATATTATGTAGAAGCATTACCTACAAAACCATTCGGTAGCAAGAATGATGGCATTTCGCTGCGACAAGATCTTCGCAGTTGACGCTGGCTTTGCGTAAATGTGCGGTTTTAGCACCTGCCGCTAAAATGGTGTTTTGAGTGCAATAGCATTTATACTCAGTTTTTACAAAACGGTTATTAGTTTTTAACTTATGTGAAACTTAACTTGAAAGCAAGATGAAATCACGAAAACACATTGCAGTTTGACCTGTTATGTATGTAAAAGTGTTGCTTTAAATACTTTTTCCGCCGCGTTTTATATTCGAAGAATATCCTCAGCCTTACAGCATGTCACAACGAATTCTATCCAAAACTAATTTATCTCTACTCGCAAAACGTGCTTGTTCTTCATGGCCTCATTGTGAGTTTTATTTGCCAGATGCAGTGAATGTTGTAGTCTACTGCTAGCCTTTACGTATGGCTAGCGAACGGTTGCTAAAGTGAAATATGTACATAGCTTTAAAATTTTACGTTCACTGAGAAATTGTACAATGCTGTATGGTGTCAAACTTCCAGACCCAAATACTGGCTATTATCTTGAGCCAATTGCAATTTGTAAGCCAGACATTATACACTAGAGACATAAAAGATAAGAAAAACAAGCAAGATTGGCCATCTTTGGAAGTGCAGTGTCGGTCGACGCACTATTATTTGCCACAAATAAAAAAAGAAAAATCTAGGTTCGATTTTCTTTAGATATCAAAATAAGCATCTGGTTTTTTCACAATTTATCATTATTGCTGTGAGTGCTTCACAGTTTAAGTATGTACAGATTGACAGGTCCAACAGGTTTTACTCCACATCAACTAAAGCAATTTGCACACAAAGCATTTGAACTTTTTTTGCACAACTTTCTAAGTTTAATTCTCCGGCCAAGGCTGAGCGTAAGGCAAATTTAGGGCCCATTCCTTTACCGGATTAAAGGGTTACTTATAATAGGACTTAACGGTTAAAAAATTAAGCTTAAAATTGCCATTCCAAAACCTCAAATCAAAACCAAAATGCCAATCCAAAACCAAAACCAAAACCAAGCAACACAAACTGAGACTGAAAGCAACAGCGGACCAAATTAGGGCCTATTCCTTTACCGGATTAAAGGGTTAATTATAACCGGGCTAAACGGTTTAACAATTATGCTTAAAAATGCCATTACAAAACGTCCGGATTAAACGGACTTAACTTTTAGCGCGCTGCTTTTTAATCGGACTAAATAGACTTAACTATGCACGCTAATGTTAAGCGTGCATGTTAAGTCCGTTTAGTCCACTGGTAGTTTTGGAATGATGTCAGACTTAAGGTGGTAGTTGCGTTTTCGAGGTTTTTGTGATTTCTATGTAAACTTTGCGCCACCAGTACTCAAGTTATAAGTGACGCCTGAGCATAAATTTTTGGGACAGTACTGTAAAGGTCAAAATCCCCAGGCATGTCTCTCACTTTTTCTAAATTCTACCTGTGGACATTTTTAGAGGGTTTTAATTACAAGAACATATCTTAAATTTTCGGTGCGTTTGCTTATCAGCTATTTTCTCAGTAAATTGACTAGTTATTAAAAAAGTGGGGGACATGCCTGGGGATTTTAAACATGTCAAAAACCTTACCGACTTTCAGCACCAACAGGTAATCGTATGATTCAGAGCTGTGGCGCAAACTTTTTGTAAAAAATTGTAATATTTTGGAAAGGACCTTTCTTTATGTCAAAATGGGGCAATTTTCTAAAAATTACAAATTTCATTAATTATAAGCGCTGGGGAGGGGGCTCGGAAGGTAATTTATAGTGGTGCGGGGAAAACCCTATTTTGAACTTTTCGGGTTCTTCTGTGCTCCCATAAATCGGATCCATTAATCCATTAATTAATTAATCCATTAAACGTTTAAACGCGGTTAAACGTTTAGACGTTTAAACGTTTAAACGTACTAAACGTTAAACGGTTCGAAAACCGCGTTTTTTGAACCCGTAAACGTATAAACGTTTGCAAACCGTTTAAGCGTTTAAACGCGTTTAAACGGTTCAAACCGTTTAAACGTGCCCATGCCTATACCCCCTAAGGGGGTCAAAATGGGGCACTTTTCGAAAAATTACAAATTTCATTAATTAAGGTATAAGCGCTGGGGAGGGGGCTCGGAAGGTAATTTATAGTGGTGCGGGAAAAAACCCTATTTTGAACTTTTCGGGTTCTTCTGTGCTCCACATAAATCGGATCCATTAATGCTCGCGGCTGTTATAACGTCCATCTTTCGCGTAACTGTTGCACTAATAACTACTCACGTTTCTGTGTAATAAGCCTCGAAACCTCCGGGAAAAAACCCTATGCGAGGAAAAAACCCTAATGCGAAGAAAAAGTCACTTTTTTCGGTTGTTCTATTAGCACTGAGTACAAACTCAATTACATCGTGTGCACTGGTCCACTTAGGCAGCCCTGGCAAAGTGCCACAATGGTCAATTTGACCAAATTTTTAAATATTTTCAATTTTTTTGAAAAACTGAAAAAGGTCAAGTTGAGGTTCCGAACGCGAAAATAACTTCACTTTGATCAAAATTAATGTGTTGTTAACCCAAAATAATGACAAATACGAACAGGCCAATTGTGTACTGTTGACTTTGTAGAAATATATAAGTAGGTGGGTAGTGCAGCATACACATGCGCGACTATCACTTTTCAGTATTTTCATACAAATGTACAATTCAAGTGTCAGCTTTCCTGTCGTCAAGTTGGCTGCAGCGGAAAAAGAAATAGGATTATTATAAAAATGCCCTTTCACCAAGGGCAGCAATATGGGTAGGAAAGTGGGCTGATCTATAGCGGAAAAATGCTAAGCTTGTCAAACACCCAGGACAAGTTTTGCAGCCGAATAGGGAAACTCAGCTTGCTAAATGAAGCGGACAAGAGTTGCGTCAGAATAGCAGTCGCCCTGCGACACGGGAGTGCTTTCTGCACCCTATTCGCGCGAATTAAACAGCCATTATCATCAGTTGCACTGTTGCACTGCACTGTTGCCGGAAAAGTTCTAGTACTTCATTGGTTCTAGATGTTATTTACTAGGCAACCTATGTCCAGAACAAATCATTGTTCATATCGACCCATATTTTGGACCAACCACCAATAGGGATATAAAAGATCAACAAAACAAGCAAGATACCAGATTGCACAGATTGAGAAGTACAGATAACGTGTTGACGCAGTATTTTTTGCCACCCATAAGAAAAAACAAAAATCTGTGTAGATTTGGATCTAAAATTTATTTTTTTGAGATAGCTTCTAGACTTTTCTCAATTTATCATAATTGCTGTGAGTTTATCACAGTACAGCTTTACAGTTCAAACGAGTATAACTCTACAGCCCCTAACGCATTTTGCACTAAATTGTGTGTACATAAACTACAACATAATATGTTGTAGTACTATTACGTGCTTTCACGATGTGTAAACAATTTAAACAAATATACTGATAATTGTAACGAAACTATCGAATATGAATAAGTTTTAAAAACGTCCTTGTTTCCGACTTTGCTACTTTATTGCAAACTGTATGCTGCACCCAATTAGCTGAAACTTGGCAAAAATACTTGCCTAACACAGATTTTTTAAATATTGAAAGAACATTTTCTAATATTGTTTTAATGAACAATAAACTACTGAACAAGTTGTACAGACATGCAAAATCGATTGATTTCGCGACACTATGCTCTTAAGGCGGTAGTGTCGCGGAAGCAGTCGACTTTGCGTGACTGTAAAACTTTTTCAATGAAAGACAAGACACTGTTCTTTATTTATATATTCTAAAAATATGTGTTAGGGCAAATATTTTTGCCAAGTTTCAGCAAAATTGATGCAGCATGCAGTTAGCAGTGAAGTCGCAAAGTCAGAAGAATGACGTTTTGAAAACCTATTCACATTCGATAATTTCGTCACAATTATAAAACTTTTTGTTTTGATTCTTTACACAGTCTAAGAGCACAGATGTTCTAGTTTATGCCCACAAAATTTAGTGCAAATTGCTCGAGTGGTTGGAGAGTAATACTTGTTTGAACTGCGAAACTGTGCGTAAACTGTGAAGTACTCACAGCAATAATGATAAATTGTGAAAAAATTAGACGCTTATTTTAAAATCAAAAGAAAAACGTACCTTTAATTTTTATTTTTCTTATCGTAGCAAAAAAATGTGCGTCAAAACATTATGTACTTCACAAGCTGGGCAATCTGATATCTGGCTTGATTTTTTGAACTTTTATGTTTTTATGTCCCTAATGTGTGATGTCTGGATTACAAATGGTGATTGGTTCAAAATACTGGTACATACATGTATTGGTAGTCTAGTGGATTGGGTTTCACCCTAGCACTAGTGACACCCTAGCACTGGTGACACCCTAGCACTGTGTTTACACTCGGTTTCACCCTAGCACCGACAGGTAGCATCCTAGCACTGCCGAGATTCACCCTAGCACTGCTTAGATTCACCCTAGCACTGCATAGTTGCATCCTAGCACTTAGATTGTACTTAAAATTAATATAACACTTGAAGTCCTAAAATGTATACATTAATTGATAAGCAATTTTATTAATTTAACACTAATAAACTTTACACCACTTTTTTTTATAATTTTATTAATTTACCACTTAATAAGCATTACACCACTTTTTATAAACCACATTATACCACTTGTTGCGATTTATTATTATTCTAAATTACGTTTAAATTGTTTCTACCTAAGATAGACCTCACATGCACTTGTTATTGAAAATTACCTATTTAGTAGGCCTACGTTTGCAAACTTTTCCAAGGATTAGTGAATAAATATTGGAAGTCTGCAAACTCCGAGCGGCCGTTTGCAAACGGGGGAAGTCTGCAAACTCAAACAAACGAACTTCAATACGGGGCACCCTTCAATACACCTCGCCGCGGGTGTCAAGAGGCAGTAAATGTCAATATAAAGGTGTAAATTTAACTTTATTAAACAATAGAATTGCGTAAGTGACAAGGTGTGTCTGAAATTTCAGCCAGTGACCTAAGAAATTAACGGTTCAATTTTGTCACATTTATAGTAGATATTGACCGCATTGTTTCACAAATTTTCCGAATTATTAAAAATTTTATGGCCAATGTAAATGAAAACATGTAATATGTAGGCTCACAATACAATGTTAGGCAATCATGGATTACTTATCAGCGTTTGTGAACAATATAAATTCTATTGTTTATAACATTCCTATTAGCAACAGCAATGCAGAAATTAAGTTGGTGTAAATCTGTTAAATTATACCTAATAGTTTTAAAAATGAAATGCCTTACAATGGATTTATCGGATTAAATTTAAAGTTAGTTGGCTAATAACAGTGTGCAAAGGTAGACTGTTATAAATGCGCGGGAAGGCAAATTAGTGCTAGGGTGAATCTAGTTAGTGCTAGGATGCGTCTGTGTAGTGCTAGGGTGAATCCGCTTAGTGCTAGGGTGAGTCTTATTAGTGCTAGGGTGAATCTAGTGCTAGGGTGAAGCGAAAACTATCGAGAAATAGATTAAAAGTGCTAGGGTGAAAATCAACCGTCTAGTGGGTTGATTCTCACCCTAGCACTAGGTTCAGCCTAGCACTAATAAGATTCACCCTAGCACTAAGTGGACTCACCCTAGGACTAGACAGACGCACTAACTAGATTCACCCTAGCACTTAATTATCCTGCCAACGCATTGTAAAAGGTGGTTCAAAATACTGGTACATACATGTATTGGTAGTCTAGTGGGTTGATTCTCACCCTAGCACTAGGTTCAGCCTAGCACTAATAAGATTCACCCTAGCACTAAGTGGACTCACCCTAGGACTAGACAGACGCACTAACTAGATTCACCCTAGCACTTAATTATCCTGCCAACGCATTGTAAAAGGCATATATTTTTAAAACTATTATTGTATAATTTAACACATTCGCACCGATTTATATGCATTACTGTTGCTAGTTAATAGGTATTTTATAGTCACTTAAGAGTAAGTAGTGACGCTTTCTCTGCTTTTTATTTACAATACCGTAAAAACAAAATGATTTTGAGGACTTTATACCTATAATTTATAGCAAAATTTGTGAAACAGTTATATAAACATTTTTATTGTGAATTGTACTGTCTATTACATAGAACAATGGCTGTATTTTGAGGCACATCTTGTCACTTTTATACATAACACATATCAACAGGTGGCATATAATGAAAACATAAAACCTGGGAGTCATTTAGTGTGTGGTCAAAAGTCTTGTCATGGTGACGTACTAAATAGGAAATTTTTAATAACAAGTGTAGGTATGCGGAGGTCCATCTTAGGTAGAAACAAGTTAGACGTAATTTAGATTATTTCAAATTTAGAATTTAGAAAATTTTAATCTAAGTGCTAGGATGTAACTATGCAGTGCTAGGGTGAATCGAAGCAGTGCTAGGGTGAATCTAGGCAGTGCTAGGATGCGACCTTTCGGTGCTATGGTGAAACCGAGGGTAAGCACAGTGCTAGGGTGTCACCAGTGCTAGGATGGCACTAGTGCTAGAGTGAAACCCAATCGTCTAGTGTCTGGAAGTAATTATTTGACGCCATATCGCATTTTAGTAGTTTCTCTGTGCACATACAATTTCAAAGCAAAAAGCTTTTTTTCGGCCTATGAGCAAATCTGCTTTGGCGACACTGCCATCTTAAGTGTAATGGCCCTATTTTTCTTTACAACATTATCGCGATAAACGTGAATAACTAACCTGTCATTTTTGTAATTATTCGTTCAATACGTCATGGTTGGACAAAGGACTACGTTAAAGTCGAAGATAATTGGAAAAACTAAATATAGGAAACCAAATACAACAATTGAAAACAGAAAATAACGTCGTACATTGATAAGTCAAACAGAGCAAGTTTAGTGTTTATATTCATAATGGACAGGTACGAGATACTCAGTGACTTTTTGTGCTCACAAAAATTAGGGTAACGCTGGAAAGTGTGAAATGTGAACAGATTGAGAAAAGAAATTACTATGAAAAAAGTCAAAACTAAGTATCGACTCTTGTTGCAGTACAACTGGAAAGTTTTACGCAGCTAACTTTTATCTGCAGTTAAATACAAAACTAAAATTGCAGCATCTAATCTGAACACAATCGAAAATTCTCAGTTCAAAAAAATAATCGAAAAAGGAATAAGAGATGCATTCTGTCACAAATAGAGAAAAAAGACCGGAGCAGTATTTAAAAAAACTGTTTTTCCCTTACTATTCACGAACATTGACGTGTAGGCAACTCATTTGCATACGAATATGTAAATTAGTTAAGTCCGTGAGCCCATTGTGTTTGTACGTACATTTTAACACGCTTCAATACAATGCGCAAAATATACCGAGTAAAATTATTATGCAAATTGACTTTAGTAACGTGATTTTCAATCCTGTTGGCCCTTCTTTAGATGTCTCCAACGGCCCCGCGCAGAAGCAGTTGTGCGTATCCACGTGAGCATGAGTGTGTGTGCGAAGTGTGTCTATTTTGGTGGTTCTCTAGTTTATTGATTGCCACTGTCCGTTTCAACCAATTTGATTCAGGTGTGAAATAGCCGTAGTTGTATTTGAAGGAAAATGCTCAAAACAGGTGAAATATACATAAAAACTGTTTCTTCGCTTCATAGGATTTCTTTAAACAAAGAAGCCTCATTTGGGAAAAAACCGTAATATTAACAAGAGTACATAATAGTTACTCACTGTATAGAAGACAAGTGAGACACTCCCGCTGCTCGTGTTCTAGCACAGGTAGATGCGTTCGCGTTTTCAACCAATTGTGTATGTAAAAGACTGAACTAGTTTAAAAAAAACCGCGTGATTTTAAATGTACAGTAGCTGAATTAGGGCACGCTACCAGGTACACACACTGCGTTGGTTTGCGTACTGTACAGGCTGTTATACTGAAAAGAATATAACAATAGCTGCACTGAAATTTAAAGTGACACACGCACATATACATATTAGCTGAAGCATAACACGCACACAGACAAAATCCTTGCACAGTCAAGTGTTAGAACGCTAGAATAAAAATTAAAAACCTGTTTTGCTGCAGTATCAGTTTACTGCAAAATGCAAAAGTAATCCAGTGAGCGAGAAGAGTGAATGTTTAACAACATTAGTCCTGTTGCGCATTGAAAAAGTATGTTAATAATTCAAAGAGTACATAATGCTGAACGTGAGCATTGTCGACTTTTGCATTGTCGACACGTCGTATTGGTGACAAAATACATGAATTTAAAATTTCAGAAGGTCGTCTCACATCTACTGTAATCTACAATAGGTAGTCAACACTAGTTCAATCATAGTTGGTTATTAATTCTTTATCAGTGAACTACATGTGGAGCGGGGGCTGCAGCGGACCACCACCAAAGTCGAGGATCCGGGTGGAGGGTCCCCAAATTTGGTCAAAAAGTAAGTAAAGATAAAGTAAGTAAGTAACTATTAAACTGTGAGGTACAATAGTGAGTACGAAGCAGGCGGAGCATATCTATGTGTTGGTGTCTTACTGTGGTCTTCAGAACAGTGCAAAATTGTACAATACAGTGTTTACGTAATCAAGCAGTAGTACCTCGAACAAGCAAAGTCCAATGCAAAACGGGCGTGGAAATACTGATCAACTCTATATTATCACTGCGTGAAATGAAACCTGTTGCGCTGCAGACAATCATAGCAGACAGACAGAATAACCTAAAACGTATACATATACTATCGCATCCACAGTTGTGAGACTTTTTTCTAAATGTGCGCTGTTTTGTGGTTTAGCGTGTCCCTGTGTATTGTGTAAAATTGTAACAGTGAAGATGATGCAGCAGTGATATGGCGTCGGTACGAGCAGTATGTGAACATTGTGGGAGACTTTTTAAACAACTTGAGACAAAAATGCAAGTCTGATTATCATTCTTTAGTCTAACGTGCAAACGAATTTCGCAAAGTCAACCAACAGCCAAGCCAGGTACGTATATACTTATAGCCGACAATAAAATGCAAACTACCACACATACCAACGCACCATCAGCACAGACACATTTGGCGCACACACTCATGTTCACATACACCCGCACGATAGTTAAAGTATACACAAACCGCTGTGTTTCGTAGTGCAAGCCAGACGGGTTCATTGTGTAAGTAAAGTTGCAATCAGGTGGATAAGTACGGTGAATCTGAATTGATTTGCAATCCACAACACCAATTATTTTTTACTTGGCACTCGGAAACAGTCTTAACTCTTGCCAACGGGTTTAGTAATTAAAAGAAAATACACACAGGATTCGAGAGAGTAGAAGCAAATGTAGGTCGCCTTTCTTCAAAACCTACTCGCAGCACAAAAATTGTAGCCGCCGCCACTAATTAAACGATATCTATCACCTTGTTTAACTTGTCTAAATGACTAACACTGTTGAGTTGTTTACTAACACACAAAAAAAATCAAGCTAAGTAGGCTAAAGCACACAACGACGCTGGCAGTTGCAGAAAAGGTAGAACTAATTCACAGAAGCTAAGAGGACGACTTTTAAATCGCAAAAACAAAGAAGTAGAAATATACAGTAGCAAAAATAATAGCATAGCATGTGAGGAAGACAAGGGCCCGTATTCACATACTAAGTGTAACGCTTAAACTTAGTGTTTACACTTAGTGTTAGCGCTTATAAGCGCTAAGTGATATTCACAAACTTGACCTTTTAACATGCTAAACATACTTAAGCGCTTAGCGCTTAGCAAACGCTTAGCGTTAGTTTGTGAATAACACTTATTATGTGAATACGGGCCAAGAAGGTAGAAACAACTCCTCCCTGGTTTCTCCTTTTAGGCTGCAGGTGAATCACGATGAGGCACCCGAAAACAAAGCAGGGCACCCGAACCAAACCTAGCGAACTCCGTGAGTTTTGCGTACCCAAACCCTTCCTGCCAACTGATGCAGCAAAAGGGAGTAATTTATAAGAATCTGCTTGTTTATCTTGAAAAATGCCATTATCATTAATAAGTGGGCGCAGCATGAAGTTATAATAACCCCAACTTGTTCATCGCAAGAGGCCAGTTATCAGTACTTTTAAAGGTGTAATACTAACACTGAAAAAGAGAAACTAGCGCAATAATTTTGTTTGGCGCATTTTTTAGTTCAATTTATGTACTTATATTTTTTATTCTATTATACCTTGTACCTAAATTTTACTCCCAGCGGACCCTCATCTTACCCCCTCCAGTTTTAAACTGTGCTTCAAAGTTTTGTTCAGCATTTGCAATACAATCCTAAGTTTTGTCTATTTCTTTTCATAGTTTGTGTCAATTTTATGACCATAGTGTTGTAATTCCCTATTGTTTTGAACAAAAATCCGTTCCCATTCATGACCTTACACCCACTTGTGAGATGAGCGAAATACGTTGGGTCTTTCCTTTTGACAAAAACAATTAACAACAAGAAAGTGACGGCTTGCCCTAACCTGTGGCTTGCACTAAGAGTTTAAGCATTTTAATTAGAAATTTGGGCTTGCACTAAAAATCAGCCTGCACTACGGTACCCAATTACGGGTAACGAACGCGTGTAAGCGAAATCGAAATAGCACTTTTTGTGCTATAGCGCTTTTTTTATGCGCTATATGCGCTATAAGCGCTATGGAATTTGCTATATGCGCTATTTGCGCTATAGCGCTTTTTGGGGGTGCTATATGCGCTATTTGCGCTATATGCGCTATCGAAGGTGCTATATGCGCTATTTGCGCTATAGCGCTTTTTGGGGGTGCTATATGCGCTATCGAAGGTGCTATATGCGCTATTTGCGCTATAGCGCTTTTTGGGGGTGCTTGTCGTTGCGTGTATAGCGCAAATAGCGGGGGGGGGGGGGGTAAATTCTCGTGCTCGTGCACGCTTACACGCGACATCTACCCAATCACGCAATCGCAGACACGAATCTTTCCAAAATACACGTTATTATTGCATACACTCGTTCTGAAAAGGCCTGCTGCGCTATGGCGCAGCAGGAAAAATAATGGTAGTGAATAAAGTTAGTAAAGTCATTGACATATTACGTGTCAATCACTTTCCTATGCTGCTTGACTTAATTTCGCGAACTTTTTTTATATTTTGCTTAAAATCAAGTTACATGCTGCTAACTGACTTTAAAGATAAAATTAATTATATAAAAGCTTTATTTACGAATCAAAAATCTATAACAAGCAACTGTCGTATTATGGCTAACATGTGTTTGCCATTGCTATTCTCAGCACGTTCAGACTCCAGGTTGGCAAGCTTTTTGCAATATTTATTAAATAATTGTCTTGCTCTCTATTTCTCATCTTAGTCATGCTCCATCTACTCACGTCTGATTGGCCCGCCAATCAATGCCAACAGTTAATCAGATTGATTGGGACAAAATAGAATAAACGACTACATTGTGTTAAATGAGGAAATGAAACAAAATAGAACAATCATAATGAAAATCTTGTTTCGGTTTTCGTGAAACATGCTTATCTTGGGTCAAGGCTTTAGACTGCATTTAAACGATGACTACATTTAAACGCGCTTTGTGAAGCCAGTTGAAACAAATACACTGATAACACTTAGCGGTAGGGAGTAGGGAGTGTGAAAACACAAGCATATGTGCTACACGCACACTTCTCAAACTAACGTCATACGAACATGCTCATACCAGATACAACACAAGCTGTGTTAGTTTGCAAAAACGAATTTAAAGACCTGTTGTGCTGTTGCAAGACAAGAAAAAAACTAGTTTATGGCACACTGCTTAGCCATTAAACCAGTTTATAATATAAAAATTTATGTTTATTCTCAATATATGCGTACAAATGCACACGTGCATATAGTGCATACTACAGACTGTCATGTTGAAAACTAGTTTTCTTTATTGGAAAACATACTGGCATTGCTTTTCGCAGTAAAGCAGGTATATGGGAATTATTTTGCTTCCCGTCCAAATTACTGTCCAATGCCGTCTATCTAGTTTTCTGCCTATTACTGCCAGTTCCCGTCTATGTGACCTCTTAAGCTCTTTTGTCGGCATTTAGTAACTAAATAAAACAAATAAGCCTTACTCGATTTATATGTTTATTAAAGGGAGCAGAATGTATATAGTTGTATATAGAATGTAAAATAGTATAACAACAAGTTAATTGAGCTTGATATTTGCATTCATATGGTCTCTCATTTTTACTGCCAAACTTAATTTTTTGCAAGAAGCCGCCTACTTAGTATTCAAAACAGACACATGTAAAGTATCCAGATACTTATTACAGTCAATTTTATTTAAAAACACTTTTTCATTAATCCAAGCTTTTGATGCTTTAGGCATACTGGTAACAAAGCGTAAACAACAATGATGGCACTGCTAACTCTTGTATCCTAGACCCACCCTTGTGCCATAATTTTTTATTTATTTAACATATCTAAGTTTACGTTACAAATGAAATGCAAACTTTGCCAGAAAATTTTTACATATAATCAGTTAAAGTACGTGCCATGGAATTGTTCCCAACACCATAGCACAGGAGAGTTGGCTACTTTTCGGCCATTTGAGTGGGAGGGGAGGGTACGTTGTTTTCAACACAAAAACAAAATCGTAATTCCAGGAGTGCGCCTTTAAGAAAGTCAACTGCTGAATGAAACAGAAACAAACAAAACAACATAAGTTATTTCTGTATGTGAAACGAAAGTTTAATTGAACGTTTTATGACAATACGTCTGAAAATGTTTTTAAAAACTTTAGTTTAAAGTTTAACAGTCAAAATCAACGAACCCTAACACAACAGAATTTTCAACAAAATAGATTTGGCATAAATTTTTCCCCAAAGTAGTAGTTTGTAGTACGGAGCGTTTTTTCCGAAACTAGTACAGAGTGATTTTTTAAAACTAGTGCAGAGCGTCAATTTTGCAACAAAACAAATTAGTTGAACTATGCAGAGCTTAGCTATGCATGATTGGTTTTCAACCCTATAGTTAAATAACCACCATAGTTTGCAGACGAACCCAGATGTAGAAAACTCAGAGTTTACTGTTTAAATTAAAATCGTGCAAAAGATTAAAATGCCCAACTAGCAACGTCCCATAACAGTGGAGTTGTGGCAGTTGTGTTGCGCACAAACTCGTTAGAATATGCACGCGAAGAATATTTCGACATACAACTTAACATGTAGCTGCAATTTGTCTGGCTCATAATATGGCTTTTTATACTATTCCATTTCAATTTTAGCGTTGACTGTTTTCTACATAGTGACGTCACAGAAAATTCGATAAAGTAGAACAAGTTCTGGCTGTTGCAAAGCGTTGCCAGTCAACGTAGTTTACGCTTCTAATATTCCGTGCTAATTTAATATGTTGATAATGCAAGCTAATATATGCGCCATCAGTTACAGAAGCTATAAAATTTGAGTATGAAAATGGCTTACGTCAAAAACTGTTAAAGTTGAAAGTTTGTGCAAATTTTGCGCCATCGCTCAGGCATAATGTTCCTCACCCTAGAGTATTAACACAGCAACCGTGCGCCTGCCATAGTTCAATGTTAGAAATAAACCACGTTATCCGCTGCATCTGATGCACAAAAAGCAGACAGCCGGAATTGCATTCGAATTTCATAATGTGGCCTTAAAATAATACTACTTTTGCGATGAAAAAAATTTTTGCAAAATTTTGCACATTGCTTAATTAATGATAGGTTTCGCTGAGTGGCAGTAGGAGTAAAAATTGCGGGCCAATTGCGAAAACCTACAATTTCGCATAAAAACAGTTCAAAGATCCTGTGGCTACAATAGACTAGTCGATTTGCATAGCCCCAACTATGGTAGTTCATCATGTGGTATTTCCCATTATCCCCATGAAAGGGTTAACAGTACCGCCCTGGGACATTCACATTCATGGACAGTCTACGGGCCTTAAAACTACCATCAATGCTGTCTAAGGAATATAAAATTTTATCTTAGATCTTAAATCGTGGAGAAAACATTAACATTACGTAAGATTAGATGACTTCAACAATGCAGTACTAAACTAACTTAAGACTTATATTCACTTTTTCTAAACACAAACAGTGTTTATAAATGAAGTACACAGTAACTGGGTGGGCTAATGAAAATTGAAATTATCATACTCGACAGCAGTCAAGTAAATTTTTTGATTATTTGTTTTGAAATGTACAAAAAGTTAGAATATTTGTTACAAATTGATCACGCTAATTCGATAGAAGCTGCGAAAATTTACAAAATGAATACATTTAATGAAATACTCGCAAGTTGTACAGCACAAAACTGTGACAAAGCTGATGAACCCTATTGAGTTGATAAGTTTCACACAAATAGATTGTTTGCACAATGTGTGTGCCGTAAACACATGAAAACAGATTTCTTTTCAAGAATTTTGGTAATGCACAAAAGAGCGATTGTAAATCAACCCAATAAACGTCAGAAAACAAACTAATAAAGAAAGCTGCAAGAACGTAAATGTGAATGAACTGGGTGTAGGGGGACTGTGCTTATTAAACTGTACTTTTTTTCTTTCTTTCGTCGTTTCGTCGATGGTTCGTCACTTTGGTGGCTTGAGTTGTCAGTTTCGTCCGGTTTTGAAGTCTGCTTGGAAGTAAGACATGGTACAAGAGTAACGATTGCGTCAGAGTCGCTGGAAGGAAAACTAGATGACAATGAGCAGATTTGGACGACCATTGCGGATTGATGACCAGGGCCCGATTTATCGAAACAAAATGTTCGTCGTTAAAAATGTTCGTCGTTGAAAAAGCAAATGTTCGTCGTTGGAAAACAAATGTTCGTCGTTGAAAAACAAATGTTTGTCGTTGAAAGTTCGTCGTTGAAATTGTTGTTGAAATTGTTCGTCGTTGAAAAATTTTTCAAAGACGAGTTTTGGTTTTTTAGAACATTATTATGTTTTAAAAAACAAAAGCTCGCGTTGAAAAAGTTTTCAACAACGAACCTTTGTTTTTCAACGACGAACATTCTTTTTCAACGACGAACATTTGTTTTTCAACGACGAACATTTGTCCTATAATTATGTGTTATGTTCGTCGTTGAAAATGTTTCGATCAATCTTAAATTTTCAACGACGAACATTTTGCTTCGATAAATTGGGCGCAGATGGATGTGGCAGCGTAGCGACTAGTCAGTTGTGAGTCGTCTTGTTGTTGAGGACGCTGAGTTGAGTCAAAACGCTTCACCATCATGTCATCCCCCTCCTCCCCAAAATTCTTAACGCTCCTTTTTATCGTCAAAATTCTTCCCTTCTAACCCCATCATCTACTTATCCTTTCCCGAATGCACCCGAGTCAGATGCATGTCTAAGCGATGCTGCACCGCATTGCACAGTTGGCACACCAAAAGCATTTGCCGTTCCACGTCCGACTTAAAAAACGTGACAGTTAAAACTTTAGGCGCTTTTATGACCACGTAAGTCATCTTCGTAAAAGATTTAATGAAAATTGATTAATTAAACAAAAATTTAAAACAATAACATTGTTAAACTTGAATGAACTAATCAAAGTTCACTTACTTTAAGTAAAAAACTACGTATCTAGCAAAATTATACTGAATAATTTGTACTTAATCAGTACTTAATCAATTCATACCTTTCAAGTCAAAACATTATTACAATAAAAAAAATAAATAAAACTTAAATCAAGTAATAACTAACAAAATTAAATTAATAGCACCAGCCACCAGGTACTTGAATTGCGCAAAGCAAAGCACAGCTACTGCAACAAGGAAACACAAATGTAAAAAACTAGCAACGCACGGGTTCAAAGAATCAAAAAACCAGGCAATGCAATGCCAGCAACCAGCACGTCAGTGTAAAGTTAGGTCAGATGCAGCAAAAACAGCTGGTGCTGAAAAAATAATGCAAGCAAAAAGATAACTACGTATACGTAAGTCACCTACGTAGAAACTTACGTAAGAAAGCAATGCAAAAGTTATTTGTTAGCTACGTAATGAAAAGCATTCTAATGAACTGTAAAAAAACGTTAAATATTTATTTACACTACAAATATACTAGCACAAAGTTATATAAAGTTTGGCGAAAATGTAATTAATGTGAAAATATATATAAAATTAATTAAACAAAACATAGCTGTATGACAAAAATGACAGCCTTTTCTCTACAGCCTACTGTTATTATTTTTTCGTAGTCCTGGGTTGTGTCCCCGTAGTCCGAATTTGTATCAATGTTGAGTTAAAACACAATAGTTATAGTTATACGTATAGTCGAGATACTTTTTAATAACCGTGGCATCCACCACCACCGCCTTTTGCAGCACCGCGAAGGCAACTTCTTTGGCTCCTTGACGGATTTTTTATCGCTTAACGCTCTTTTTTATTGTCAAATTTCTTCCCTTCTAACTCCGTTATCTCCTTATCCTCTCCCGAATGCACCCGTGTCAGATGCATGTCTAAACGATGCTGCACCGTATTGCAGAGTTGGCACACCAAAAGCATTTGCCCTTCCATTTCCGACATAAAAAGTATTATTATTATTATTAGCAACAGACTTTAGTCATCATCTATCATCAGAATAAAAAATGTATAACAAAATAATGGACGTAACCTTTAGCTTAAAAACTAAAAACTTAAAAACTGTGTAGCTGTACTTACATCGAACAGTGGGGTACAAAAGTGTTGGGTACACATTTATCGCTCTAAATATTTAATTAATTATTAGATTACTAATATATTTTATCGATAGATGATCAATCATTGATAAAGTTCTCATGAACATGAACTTTAAACTGAATTTTTTTAAAACCAGTTCAGTAAAAATCACTTTTTAATGGATGGTAACGCCAACAATCATCAACCGGAAGCAATTAGATAGTGTTCGATAAAATCGAGAGCAAATAAAAGCTGAAATACTATACTTCTGTGTTAAAATAAAAGCTAGGAGTCGGTGAACATCTTTAAGTTTTTTCTCAAAACTTTGCACTTTTTAGTAACTTTGCAGCAAAATATAATTATCTGGATTTGTTTTCTTGCAAATTTTCACTTTGCACTTCTCTCAAAGTTTTTTGTGCTTTAATTGTACTTTGAACCTTTGAACATTGGGGAATAGTGTTAGCAAGGTTTTTTCTACTTTTATTATATTCTCACTTTGCTCATTTATACGTTGCACATTTACACTTTGCACATTTTCAGTTTGCACAATAAGGGGAATAGTGGACCAATTTTTTAGCACATTGATAAAGGCATCTTTTTAAAGTATGTTCACTGTGTTCACTGAATAACTCAGCGAATATGCATGCTATTGGGCTCGCAAATAGCTTATTTTGAAACTCGTTCGTTTAATGTTCTTTAGTATGGTATAAAAACCTTGTTGCTTTAAAATAAGTTCTGAAATAAAAATTCTACTAAAAATCCTACTCTTAAACCTGATTTTCAAAAATACCCATTTTTAGAGTATCATTTTCGAATATCCCAGGTCACGTTGATCCTATAGCAGTCTTTTGTAACAGATTTTAAAGATATTTTTCTGCTCTATAACGCTATATAAAAAGTATTAGTGTGCATATAATATAGGTTAGAAATTTAAAGTTGATACTCTAAAAGTAGACGTTTTTATGGAGCCCACTCATAAACGCCCTCCTCAAAATTTATCAGGCTGCACAAAAACTACTAAACCCGCTCAAAATTTCTCAAGTTGTATCAGGGCTACAGATATTATTTATAGCAATTTTAAAGGGCTTTTAACGCTGTTTAAAATTAGCTATAAAAGGTTGCAGTAGCTTTTGTACAGCTTGATAAATTTTGAGGTGTGCTTTTATAGGTGGGGTTCATAAAAAAGCCAACTTTTAGAGTATCAACCTTCAGTTTCTCAAGCTATATTACATGCACACTAATACTTTTATCCAGCCTTATCGAGCATAAAAAGATCTTGCGGCGTGGAATATTTGAAAATGATACAATGATACTCAAAAAAAGTTTTTACCTGAAAATAGAATACCTAGGCAAAAAATAAAAAGTTTAGTATCAAGCTACGAATCGTACCTAAATACCAGACACCACATCCGAATAATGAAGCTGGAAAAGGGACTGTTTTGCAAGAAAAATGGGGTGAAGGTAAGGTAAAAATTAAGAAAGACTAAAATGGTATAGGCCTTGGGAAGGTAAAGAGTAGGTACTAAGCTACGTTACCTCTTAATATTAGCTTACTCGTTTTATCCGTAGGGATAGAATTGGAGTGTTTTCAGAGTCACAATGGTGGGGTGCCGGTCACGATAGAATGAAGCCGGCCGTAGTGCAGTTAGTCCAACTGTAATATTGGTGCAATTTCGGCCCAGTGGCCAAAATTCGCAAAATTAAGACAATAGGAGTGGCCACCTGAAAGGTCACCAAGGTGTCACAATTGAAAAATTGAAACAATAGAATTTGTCAAAACAAGTTGAATAACAACAAGTGCTAAGGGATGGGGAAACAAATTTCCTCCCTTGCAAGTTAGCTCAAAATTATTTAAAATATCTGATTTGGCTTAGCACAAGCTTCATTACGGTATAAAAAAAGTTGCAAAAAATTGTAAAGAAGTCCCTAATAAGCTAATTTTAATAAATTAGCTGGGTATAAAACATGCGTTTTTACAAACATAACATATACAAACATAACAGAAATAGCGACTAGCTTGCATTTCACCTCTCGTTACCTTGACAGACTACTTTTGCCCCTTTATACCTTCCTCACATAGAATTAGCGGCAAGCCTTTATTTTCGCCCCTCGTTATCTTGATAATTTATTTTTGAATTTTTACACCCCTTCAGGCCGACTGAGGGTGCCTACTTGGCTACTAATCCGCCGAACACGCGCTGTCCATCGACTATTAGCGCTTTTTGACTTGGAATAGCCGGGCTATAGCTCGGCTGGCTATAGCTATTTCTAAAAATTGATGACTCCGCGCTGTCAATCGGCTGTTAGCGCTATAGCCGCGTTTTGACGAGGAATAGCCGGTATATAGCCGGCTATAGCCAGTTCTTGGAAGTCTGAAAGACAACGTCTCAAGAATCGGCTATTAGCGCTATAGCTGTGTTTTGACTAGAAATAGCTGTTAATGTCTGGCTATAGCTCGGCTATTGCCGGCTACAGATTGAAAAAAGTGGTGTGATATGCCCAAATCGGTTACCAGCTCAAACTGCCTCCCCATTGAGCTACAGACCACCTGAAAGTCTATCAATAAACTAGTAGATGTCGCGTGTAAGCGTGCACAGGACACAGGATTTTACCCCCACCCCCCACCCCTAGGCGCTATTTGCGCTATTATTATGTTCAACTTAAAAACGCCCCCCACCCTCCCCCACTATTTGCGCTGTACACGCTACTACACATACCCCCTCTCTCCCCATCACCTTCGATACCGCATCTAGCGCAAATAGCACTACCAAAAAGCGCTATGGCGCAAATAGCGCATATAGCGCATAAAATAGCGCTATAGCACGCAATGCGCTATTGTTGTGTTCGCTTACCCGCGTTCCGGTAGATGTCGCGTGTAAGCGTGCACGAGCACGAGATTTCCCCCCCCCCCCACCCCTAGGCGCTATTTGCGCTATTTGCGCTATTATAGTTTCACGCTAAAAAACGCCACCCCCCCGCTATTTGCGCTATACCCGCTACGATAGGTATCCCCCCCTCCAAATTCTTAATTTTAGAAATAACAAATACTCGTAACGTTAGGTAAATAAAGTATTCTCCAGCATATTAATATTCTACTAAAAACAGATCATTAAAGGAAATAACCAAAAACATATATAACTTACTTGTTAAGCATGAAAAGAACGAGAAATAGTTTAAAGCAATAATGAGTTAATAATCATAATAATATAATAATAATCAGTCCAAGCTGCGTCCAAGCGCCTACATAGCGCAAATAGTACCATCTGGTGCAATAAGCGCTATTTTTTAAACCTACGAAAAAATTAGCGCTCATAGCACTTTGATGCGCAATCGTTGTGCTATATGCGCTATTTTTTTATATCGTCGACTAGAACACAAACAAAAACTTAAAAATAATTTTAAAATTATTCTAATTTATTGAGGGACCGTATACTTACTAAAAAATACAAAAGTTTTCAATAAGTTAGCCAATAGCAAAAAATAGCGCTTAAATAGCGCAAATAGCACCGTCAGATGCTATAAGCGCTATTTTTTAAGCCTACGAAAAAAATAGCGCTTATAGCACTTTGATGCACTATCGTTGTGCTATATGCGCTATTTATGCACTATTTTTTTATATCGACGTCCAGAACACAAACAAAAGTTTTAAAATACTTTTAAAATTCTTTTTCTTTATTGAGGGATCGTATACGTGCTAAAAAGTACAAAACTTTTCAATAAGTTAGCCAATAGCACAAAATAGCGCCTAAATAGCGCAAATAGCACCCTCAGGTGCTGTATGCGCTATCCAAGATCAGCATCACTATTTAAAGGGAAATTAACACAAACGCCAATAGGCCAGCGTAGCTCAGTTGGTAGAGCGTTAAGCTAGCAATCTAGCGATGGGTGGTTCAAATCCCCCTGGCCATTTTTCTGTAGAAGTTTCATCCATATCCAAAAAATAGCACATATAGCACCTTCGATAGCGCTTATAGCGCAATAGCGCATATAGCACTCCCAACAAGCGTTATAGCGCAAATAGCGCATATAGCACTTTCGATAGCGCATATAGCGCAAATAGCACTACCAAAAAGCGCTATAGCGCAAATAGTGCATATAGCACCTTCGATAGCGCATATAGCGCAAATAGCGCATATAGCACCCCCAAAAAGCGCTATAGCGCAAATAGCGCATATAGCACCCCCAAAAAGCGCTATAGCGCAAATAGCGCATATACATAGCACCTTCGATAGCGCATATAGCGCAAATAGCGCATATAGCACCCCAAAAAAGCGCTATAGCGCAAATAGCGCATATAGCAAATTCCATAGCGCTTATAGCGCAGATGCAGATAGCGCATATAGCGGATAAAAAAAGCGCTATAGCACAAAAAGTGCTATTTCGATTTCGCTTACACGTTCGTTACCCGCGTTCCTTACCAGTAAACTATCTATATAAGTAGATCAATTACACAGTTCAGTAATATGCTAACAGAGTTACGGGTGAAGTAAGAATATGGTCACTATAATTATTTTTTGCCACGGGGTGTGTCCTCCCTTTTTCTATAATTCAATTATATATTGCTCAAATACCTACATTTTTATTGTGCCGCATTGAAGCCGGTTTTTGTCGTTCGTTCAAAACCAGTTAATCAATATTCTAGATGACTTGGTGGCTAGGTCGGTTCACCTAGAGTTCTGCCACTAGCAAATTTTCCGGGCCGTCCCGGGCCGGGCCGACTAGCGCGCTTTCGGGCCGGTCCCGGGCCGGTGCCCGCGGCCCGCTACAGGACTGGCGGGCCGTCGGCCGATCGGCCCGGGCCCCTGATCCGGCCCGGAGCAGGCCCGGAGCAGCCCGGAGCCCACGGGCTGGCCCGGCACAGACTTCATCAAGTGAGAAAATACATTGTGTGTGCGTCTGAGTGTAGTATATGTGCCTGCGCACTTGTAAAAATCAATATATATGCAATGCAGTCATTGTTCATACGTTGCTGAAGCTCGAGACGGCCTTGGGCTTGCGGATTTCTAGGCCCGGCGAGCCGAGCACGGCCTGGGGCCCGAAATTTTACGGGCCGGGTCCATTTCTGAAAAATCTCGCCGGGCCGGGCCCGGCCCGCGGCCAGCTACAGGCCCGGGCAGAACTCGAGTTCACACGAGGCTACGCGCAGGCGATTTTCAGGCAATCTGCTAGCAACGTGCGTTGCTTGGAAGTTGCTTAGCGACAGAGCGTTCGCTTAATAAGGTTGGTGGTTCGATTCCACTAAGTCATTTGAATTTTACATTTTTCATTTGTTCATTTCGGAAATCGAAAAAATGGCCACTGCTGGCAGCAGCTATAGCCGGCTATTTCAGACGAAACAGTGTATTCGAAACGGCTATTGGCGGCTATTATAGCCAAATCGCCACTTCTAGGGGTCTCCACTTTATTTTAAAAAAGCCGTAGTTTGGCTATAGCCACGTTGCTTGCGTCAAAACTTGGCCATTTGAAAATCGCCAAAATAGCTACGGCGAGCGATAGCTAGAGCCGGCCATTTCAGACGAACCAGTTTATTCGAAACGGCTAGGGGGTCTCTACTTGATTTAAAAAATAGCCGTAGTCTGGCTATAGCCACGTTTTTTCAGTCAAAACTTGGCCATTAGAAATTCGCCAAAGTCACTTCGAGCTATAGCCGCGGCAAAACAGTTTAATCGGCAATATGTGCTGAAAATCGCCACAGCTATTGAGGGCTATTTTAGGCAAATTCGTGTATAATAATCGCCGTTTCTCCGAGACATCTAAAAAACCGTGATACATGGGAAACTTACCGTTTTAGATTTCTAGGTCTATATTTCTGTTTAAACCGCATGACTAGGCCTACTGGTAAAGTGTGAACAAAAATGCTGAACTTTGAGACCAACTCAGATGGCGTGATTTTTGTGAATGCTCGCTGTACGTTTGCGCTGAATTTTCTCTTTTCGTAATGAAATCGCGTGTTCTTTGTCCAGCATTTTTTGCTCAGACTTAGTTCAAACTTTGGTTAAAAACGTAGGGTAGTTCAAATTTTGTAGCCATACACGTTTTATTCATAAATTAACAGTCTACAAAAAACCTGATTCCCATTATAGAATGAGAAATCGAATCAATCAGAATAGAGTATTGGTACTTTAAACCAGTAAAATTGGGTGAATCGTTTTAGCACTCTTCTTTTCTCTTAAATTAGGCCGAAAAATAGGCCAACTTCATATCAGCGTAGTAGTTTCGGCGTTTTTTTCATCAGTACTATCTTCATGAATATCAATTTGGCATTGTTTCTGTTGCTTTTGTTGCGCCAGTTTGCTTTTGCGTCGTAGCGCAACTCTCATAGTATCCTGTTCGGTTGCAAAAGTGCTGTCAGTTGACTGTTGACGCGTGCCGGAGTTATGCGGAATCATACTCGATGAGAAAGACACCGCAAAACCGGTTTCTGCGTAAGCGACTCGAAGCATTTCTTGCAAACGAGAACCTTTGAATCGACACCCGTGGCGTTGCATAAATAGTTGCCGAAACTTTTCCGTGCACGCAATATAGATCAGAAACGGAATGCTAGCGTTGAGAATACTCAGAAAATTGAACACCACCACGTAAGTGCAGCCGCCGTAAAGGTGCACCGACCCTTCAGCGCTCATAACAGCAGTTAGAAACAAAAAAAGCGCTGGTGTTTCAAAGGCAATGTGACACGCAGTAGTCGCCGCAGTGAGACGCATTACGCAGCGTTTCTGAATAGTGAGGTTAGCTAGTTGACGTCGTTTACACGTAAGCTCGTAAGCTATGGCTAAAGATAGTCCTGCTAGCAGCAAAATGGGAAGAATTATAACCGAGGAGGGGTGTAAAATCAAGTATGCTTTTTCGTAAGCTTTTGCCCAAGGATCGGCGCGGTTACCAAGAATGTACGTAGTTTCGTTACGCTCTGGACAGTGTTTGGTGAAAACCACACGGACCACTGGATTGCTAACGTTCAGCAGAAACGCGGCGATTACCGTAAAAACGATGATAAACGTCACTCGACGCATATTACAGGCCGTTTTACTGGCGTGAGGAAAGGCGACTTGCAAAAACGTCTCTGCTGTCATAGCCACTGTTAACCTGAAAGCAGAAATTATTTAGCAGTAATTATTAGGTAGGTACTCAGTAAGACAAGGTACTCAAGTAAGTATGTAGTATATAATGTACTTACTTTATTAGTTATGGCTGACCGAATTAACTGTTATTCCTAGCTTTTGTAATTTTTCCCCCGGAAAAATCACCTCGTTGTAATTTTCCCGGGGTGAAAGTTTGCACCGGGGTAATTAATCCGGGGGAAATTCACCGGGAGGAAAATTTACACCATGACAGCAATATTTCGATAGTGACGAGCAATATTTTATTATATGTCGATGATAAAAGGTGCTACTTTTGTGGCCAAAATCTTTCGTCACTTTTCAACGACAATTTTGCTATAGGAAACAATAGGGATTTAGCTTGGGGCGCTTAGGGAGTAGGGGGCATGCACGTTAGATCCCTATGGAGGATCTACTTAAAAATCCAACCAAGAAATCAAATCCGGAAAATGAAACAAGCTTAATGCTTCTCTAGACAATGTCAGGCTTACCAAGTAGCACAAGCGCCAAACATATTTGAAAATGCAATACTGTAGAGCCACGTATACCAAAACAGTTTCTCATATTCGGTTCCTTTGAAAACAGCAATCAGGGCGTTCGGAAAAAGGAAGGTCACAAATGCAGCATTTGAAACTGCTTTGGCAGCTAGCATTTGAATAGTGGCAGATGAGCGCAGAAAATTGCCACGATAGACTAAAATGTTCAAAACGTTGCCATAGATGCACAAAAGCCACAGCCATGGGTAGACGTAGATGAATAGGATGCTCTGAAAACAAAGCTAAAACTGGTTAAAAAAACATTCATGCCTGTTTCTTACATTAAGTTTCTATTATATTGTGAAGTAGGATAGGCCCCCTAGAGTACTTAAAGCGATTTACGACAGCTGATAGTCGCCCCAGTAGCTCAACGGTAAAGCGCTGGTCTGCAGATTCAGAGATGGAGGGGTCGAATCCCCTCTGGATCATTCTGATGTTGATGCTGTTTTTCTTTCCCTCCTCCCTTTAGGTATAGTCTATAAAGTCTAAGTTTGGCATTTTAAAGCATGTTGCTTTTTAAATCGTCTATTGGCCTAACTCATAAAAGAAATTATAGCTACTTTGAGTTTATTAATTGCTTTGTAAATCCGAAAGTGATCTTTAAAGAAAAAATTTAACCACCAAAACCTGACCAAAATAAGTAGGTTATTTTTAGTTCCGTAATAGGCAACTGTAGGGTCAATTCATTCATACTAATATAGCCGTATGTCCGTTCAGCCGGCAAAATTAGCTAATTCGAGATGCAATTTAATATTTATCACTTGTGACTCATGTGATGATTCGTAACTTATCCGGTCGAACGGACACGCGGCAGCAAGCGTTAATCAACCCTTATTAAGACGGTCACACCCAGTTTTTTTACATTTTTATATCCAATTTTTTCATTAATTTTTTAAATTTTAATCCAATTAATCCACTTGATCCGCCTACCTCCAATCGTTTGCAGGTGTCTACAGTCGGAGGATCGATATCACAACCAGATACTGGTTTTGTCAAAGTTACTGTCGTCGTATTTTTGGACATGGCGATTTGCTCTAGTCGAAAAACAGCCTGGCAAATATGTCCCTTGTTGTCTAATTTGCATTTTGCTAAAATATGGCTGATATCATTCAATTGTTTATTCATCATCATTATTAATTAATTACTAATTGCAATTATCAGTAATTAATCACTATTAAAGTAGTGGAAATATAGTAAGGATAATAGTTATGGTAGCATTGTGCGGAAAAGGGTCAATAATTCGGAAACTCTGCAAAATAAGAATCTCAAACAGAAATAAAAAATTAGCAAGAATATATTTATTTACATATAATGGTTTAAACTAAAATAATATAGTTAGTTAACTTTCTGCAACTTATGTGTCACAAAAAATGTATATTATTACGAAACCTCCTTTTTCCTATATCTTCGTTGTATTTCAACTGTGTTCGATTTTATCAAAAACTTCACTGAGAATTGGCCAAAAAAAATTATTGCCTAGTAAAATAACAGACAAATTAAAATACTGGAATTTGCGAAACTTTGCTGCGTTGAATTAAGGCACTGATATAATACTGCTGAGAAAGAAATAAACTGAACTCCGACTCAAAGCTTAAAAGCCGTCGACTTACAGTAACTTTTATTGTATTACCGACCTTCTTAATAATAAGTCGCCTTTTATGTTTACCGTCTCAAAAAAGTAAAAAAAAGTTGAAATTTGTGAAAAACGTTTTTTCCACTTTTCGGTTCAAAATAAAGCTTCTTCTAAATAAATGAATAGGCTATTCAAGGTTACGGGTTCCTCTATGTTTAATTACTTGCTTTCAGAATACTTGTGTGGGCATTTCTTGTCAAACACATTGGCACTGTCTCACGTAATAATGAAGATTGACGATGCAAACACTTTTATTGATGTCAATAATAGTAATTTTGCATGCTTACATAATTGGTTGTTAACTTAATAATAAAAAAGCCTGGGGCGCATTTCTTTGCTAAAGTTTGACAAAAACAGGTTGCGCTGCGCCACTTCATTTATTGCTATTTCTGAAAAATAGTAAGAAATAGCCCCTCTATTCTGCAATTCTGCTTCTCTTGGGGATCAAAAATCGATATATATACTTTGTTGGGGCTATATCTTACCATTGTTCATCCATAAGCAAAAATGAAGTGGCGCAGCCAGTTTTTGTCAGACTTACTAAATTGAACGAATTTGAATAGTTTTAGTTTAAAATTCAGAGCAGCAGATGATTACGCATGATTTTAGGATGGTGATTTATGATTTATTTACGCAGGACGTAAGGGCATATTCATAAAATGGATTATATAGACTGGTCTAAAATTAGTTTTGCCAATATCTCATCATTGTCTGTGAAACTAAAGGAAATTGGCCATGCCAGGGCCCCGTTTCAATAAACTCACAGGCCCACAATTGTGAGATTTGTTAGTGCTAAATCAGGTGATTCGTAATGAATACACGTAGAATTTCATTACGAATCACCTGATTATGCAGCCAAATTTGCTACAATTGTGCGCCTGTGAGTTTATTGAAACAGGCCCCAGATCTCCAGTACATTACCTTCAACAAATCAGGGTTAGATGCGGGTCGTCATTTGTATTGTTCCAACTGTATTGTGAATTATTTAAATTTAAAATTATTTAAATAAATTCTATTATGTGATATATTTTTATTTATAAGATTTGTATAACGTAATTTTGACATTGTCTTCAAACGGCATCGTGACCAAAACCCATCACATTTTGCGATGAGATGGGTATTTGCATCAAATTACACTTTTCACAATTATTACAATTGCAAACGTTAATTTAAAATCACGGGATTATTAATGACGTTAAATTATTAATTCAATTATTAATCACGTCTTGATTTAATTGTTACAATTGTAACGGTATTATTGCAGTTATTCTAGAGCTATTGAATTCTCTAGCTTTTCGTGAACGCTGTTCCCTTCTTACTGTTGTTTTCGAATTCAACTTTTGGCGATGATTTTTGTGTATATGTTCGTTAGCAAGAAAATAGATAAAAAAGAAGTTTTCTTGAATTATTCTATTATCGAGCTGGTCTATTTTAAATCAAGGCGTTGTAAGAAGTCAGCGGCCTTGAGTTTACAAAAGATTTGATTCATTTTAGAGTAAGACAATTTCTAAATTTTATATAAATTACCATTTACATTAACTGTTTAAGTTTCAAGTATTTAATAGTTTATGAATATTAATAATTTTTTATTATGTTCAAAGTGCATTGTATGGTAAATAATTAACCACTATGTATAGTAAGCATGAGCAGTTACTATTGATTAATCTATTATAATCTATAATAATAATTATAATCTCACTGTATCGGTAAAATTTCCTCATAATAAGCGTAAAATGTCATTTGGAAAAAAGGATTTAAAAAATTAGCAAAAAGTTAAATTCTGTTGTAATGTAAATGTAAATGTATCTGCATCAAATATTTTTTGTTATGAGTCATGACTCAATTTCGTACGTACGCAGTTTAAACCAACGCGAATATTCAGCGAAAAAGCTCATTTACTCGCCAATTTCTTTGGGTCATTGTGGAGTCGCAATTAATTTGAGAAGTTTTAGCCAACTGACGGATGCTAGGGTATTTAACCGCACCTGGTGAGGAGCATTGCATGGAAGTTGTAATACTTACAAAAATGTGGCACTCGCAATAAGTTTGAAAAGTATTTAAGGGGCCCTCGTTTAGTCGACAAAAAAGGACAGAATTGAAGGTCGTTTTGTCGTAAATTCAACAACAGTTTCTTAAATTGTCCATTATATGTCGTATAAATATTATATATCTATTCTTCCTCTAAAATCGCGTCTTTTGCCTCAAAAATTGTTATAAAATTTGTGAAATTTTAAAATAGAATTTGAGAGCAAAGAGTTTAGTCCCAAACTTGACCTGTAAGGTAGTCCTATTCACACTTTGAAGATGTTTAATGGTTAACAATTCAACTTTGGGTCTGTCTTGTGTGCGAGGTTTTGGCTTTTTTGCGCCAAACTTTATTTAAATTGTCACTCTGTGTCTGCGTCGATAAAAGTGAAACTCTTTTTGAACCCTCACGACTTTTTTATCGCATCATTTAGTCATCTTAAAGTTTAAAACTCCCTTTTTCCTGCAAACTCATACCATAATTACTTACAATGCTAAAGACGGCCTCGACACACTAAGCAGAACACAATTTTTTTTGAACCTTCGATAACCTTTATTTCAACCCTGTTCGGTTTTCCCTTACCTATCCGGAACCCCTTGTCCGTAACCGAACCAGTAAAATTTCATTCCAAAATTAATTCAATATCGGATTAATATGATTATTAGAGGTAAGATTTATGTAAATATACAGTAACTCTTATGTACCTTCAAATTCAAAACGGTAAACTAAAAAGAATGTGATATTTGTAACAAATATTACAGCAACATGGGATAACATACACTTTGTAATGAAGCGACAAAGTCAGGAAAACTGACCTTTCACATTCGAAAAATTATCAGCCACTTTTTCAAAAAGTGACAAATGATATGTTTTGGTTTACGCACAGAATATTTTCTGAAAATGGATGCGCTCTATTGGTTTGACTTTTGAGCTTAGATATACTCATACCAATAATGATGAATGTGAAGTAGCTGGGATTTATAGTTTTTAGTATTTGAAAAAAATTGATTGTGCATCAAAACCATATGTTGTAGTTTTAGAACGTCTTAAGGTGGTAGTAACGAATTTGAAAATTTATTACATTGCATTTCAATGAAAGCTTTTTTTAAGCGACTAGTACACTAGTATCAAAGTATAATTTTATAAAACTAGATCAAAATGTACACAAATAATAATTTATTCAGTTGAAAATTAATTATTTAAGTTAAGACTAGCTACCACGTTGGTTTAATGTTTTGTAATGCGGCTCGATTTATACTTACAGCCGTATGTCCGCTTAGCCGACGAAATTACGAAATAATCACGCCACTAGGAGAGTAAAAGATCATACCTACTGTGACGTGATTATTTCGTACTTTTGCCGGCTGAACGGACATTCGGCTGTAAATACGGCTGTAAGTTATGAATCGACACTAAAGATTCAATTAAGAGTTTGAGATAACGAACAAAACATAGGAATTTTCATCCCGTTCCAAAGTAAGTTGTAGGAATTGACATTTAGAAAGTATCTATGACGCGTTCTTCAAATAATCATCGGAATCAGAACTAAAACCTTAAACTAATATCAGCAGTAGAATATATAAACTCCACCCATTGTAAAGCTTTGACTTTAGTCTTTAAGACAAATTAGCAAACAGGATCGTTTTTATTATCAAATTATAGCCTAGCAGGCTATTAGCTCACAGTGCGGCTATCTAATTCATATTTTATTAGGTTATTACGGTATTACAGTCATTCATCACCACGAGTAGACTTTAGCCTCAGTTGTTCAAAAAAGCAAAAATTTTTTCGTAATGTTCGCTGGCCCTATAAAAGTACCTAGCACCCAAAGGGTCGATTCATACTTACAGTTGTTTATTACTTTCGACCTCCAAAATAAAAAAATCACGCCACTAAAGTAAGACTAAAAAAAGCTGGTCCCTGAGACAAAAAACACGCAATTTCATTACGAAAGGAACAAATTCCAGGCATTAAGAGTATCGTGAGTAGTCAAGTCACGAAAATCTGCTTTGAGGACAAGGATAGTTCCTACTTCCTGTATAGGCATTTTATAGGACAGGCAAGGCATAAGGAGGATTGAACATGGATAAATAAACTTAAGGCCTATTCCTTTACCGAAATGGACAAATGAGACAAAGATTAAACGAGGTTTTGGAATGACAAATCGGACTAAACCGACTAAACGGGTTAAAATAAGTCAGCGGCTTAATTTTTGGGACAAGGCAAGAGTTTAGGAAATAGGATTTAGAGATAGAACATTGCAATGAATTGAATTTCCTACTAAAGTTGTGTTTCAGCTCCAGAATAGGCAAGAAGTAAATAGTATAGAAACTGTGGTATGACAAATTGGAGTTTTCACTGTTTGATAAATTGTAAAGTTTTGGTTCAGCTTATTTGGTACTTTTGATAGAAAGTGCTTTATCAAAAGTGTCATAAGAAAGAGTTGAAGTAAAAAAAGAAATATGAAGAAAATGAGCCTTGATGTGCTGCAGATTTGATATTCCAACTAAGCTAAGACCACGGTTCAGGAAAATAAAAAAAATTCGTATCGAATCGAGCAGTATTTTGTACTGAAAAAATGTGCAATTCATATGAAAACGTACGCAAAACCATGGTTTATCAAAACCATAACCATGGTTTATCAAAACCATCTTTGTGAAATCCGCCCTCAGTGTTCAACATGTTTTGCTCAGACTTTACAAGCAACATGTCACAAATGTGAAGCAGCATAGTTCGTTACGTTTTGATCGATGAATCCAAAATTAATTACAACAGCTTTAGGTTTGGATCACAAAGGCATGAGATTTGCCTTGAAGAGGGAGGTTTTATCTAGGTTAACTGAAAATCAGGATACAAATTTGATCCTGCCCTTTAGCACGAAGAAATAAATGACGCATATTCGCAGTTATTAATGTTTAACGCGTTTCCACACAAGACTGGCTAGGCGGGGAAAAGGCCAATTTTGACACGTTTTTAACATGATTTGTGAATCAGACTTCGAGAAGTTATGCTCGGTTAAGGTTTCAGAAAAAACGGAAATTATTTTTAGCCAGACCTGTTAAAAACTTAGAGGCTGTATGAAGCGCAATAGCCCAAACGAACGCCGACAAACGTCAACAAGGGATTCGGATTTGGAGTTAAACCCGTATGTCCGTAAGACATTGAAGAAAATCTGCCGCTGTTTTTTGCGCGGCCGCCTCAGCGGCCGTGCATACTAATTTCAGGCACTGCCCTGAAACGAAAATTGCATGTAGGTAAAACATGCTCAGTTTCAGTGCAGTGAAAACAGTCTGTCTGTGATGCAGGCACAGCAGCTGCCTGGCGGATATGTGAGGTGTGCGTGTGATCATGCGCGTCTAAATATATCGATAATGTAAACGTTCGTCAGTTGTGAACTGCACTAGTTTACATAATAATAATGTTACCTCTACTTTACCCTGAATTGCAAAAGTTCGAAGTGATAATCACCTTCACTTCACGTCGTCACTCGTCTCACATCTATTGAGTCGCTGCATACCCAGTTAGATCAAAGTTTTGTCCTGTTGCCAACTCCTAGAGCTAGGTCTAATTCCGTCAGCAGTAAAAAATCCCTGTGGACACTGAGTGGAAGTGGACGATTTTGCTTGTCTGTGTCCATGTCTGGTAAAATGCTTGTCCGTGAACCAATGCAAAAACACTAGCGATTGCAGTCACAATTTTGTGCACAAGACAGAGCTCACGCGCAAAAATGCTTAGTAGAACTATTTAGTTTGCAAAGTGTACACTATGACGTCAACTGTGCTTACGGACAGGCAAACACCGCTAGGGACGAGTATGAACCGGGTATTATGAAGCTTATGGAAAGAAAACTAGTAGAATGTGCTGTATTCAGGGTGGAGTGCACGAGTTGAACGTCAGCGGCAAGACTGACCACAATTCAAACTGTATAATCGCTCTTGCTGCAGTAATGAACTGGTTTCAAAGTTTCCAACATAGTATGTAGTCTAGCCGCGCCACATTTTTCCGGAACGGTAAAATAATACTAACAGTCCTCATGTCACAAATAAACAAACTCTCGTCAGCAAAAGTGCTTGTTGAGTATTCATTTATGGTATATATTTAAGCTAGCTCGCACGCTAAAAATTGTACATTACTTTTGTGACAATATTTTGACAATATCTCACATTAGGCGTCCGTAAAAGCTCCTTCTTGCAGAGAAGTGACAAAATGAGAATATTTTTATTAAACTGTAGCAAAATGTAAACACATATGCGTTACTATACGAATGCAACGTATGCAAGTTAATACAAGATACTACAATATCAACGAAAATTACTTGCTACAAACGCCGGAGTCAATTTGGAGTCGGAGTAAGATATACTGTAACAGCTGTCACTATGAATCGACCCTAAGCAACTTAAACGCGACCACCATTCCAAGTTTGGACACCTGCGCGTTTGATATCGAGCAATTAACAACATGTGGCCGTTAAATTTCCTGGCTGGAACCAGAGATGCCAAGTTTTGTACATATAAGCGCATATAAGGCTGGAAATAGCAACGAGTTTTCAGACTAGGGAAGGTTCAATTAAGCCGGTTTTTTACAGAAGATAAATTATTTTGTGTTCTATGCTATGCGATAATGTAAAATTTGTTTTTTATTTCAGATTCCATCTATCTAGTCTTGGCGTTGGGGAATTGGGTAAGTAAAATTGGTGCCGGCAATTTTTTAGCCCAATTGGAATTTATAGTTTGAAAATCCTATTTTGTGAATGGCTAACTAGAGTGATTAATTATGTTTTTTTATATTCATGAAGGTGAATTTCGAAACCTTTTTAGTGATTTAGGGCCGAGTCAGCACCACTATTACTATTGTATTTAAAATATACAATCGCTACAATGGAATGTAATGAATTAGTTTATTCTTATTCTTAAAATGAAATATAATGAGTTCGTTACTAAAGTCTGACCAAAAAATGCTGAACCTTGTGACAACAAGCGCCTCTGCTGAGTGAGAAGTGGTTACATTGTGAAACCTGACCCCTGAGTGTCAATATTGCAGAGGTAATATTAAACGCGGCCACATCTTGTGGGTAAAATGATTGTTAACGCCCATTTTTGCATACATTCTCTGCTGAGTAGCTGCGGCCTCCGAAGTCTTTCAAAGAGCAACAAGTGGTGAATTTAAAACACTTTATTAAGTCACAAACTTATAGTTAGAGTAAAAAAATAAAATTCAACTTTTAAAAACGTTAGTCTCAGCGAGATTTGAACTCGGAAAACTGGATTCAGAGTGCTACACCATTGCACTATGAGACCACTGGTCGTAAGATGTTAAACGCGACTAATGTAGATGACGATTAAACTTTGGATGACAAATCACATATACACGTGGCGTGTAAATTATAGATGTTCGATAATGCACATGTATGTATACAGTTATATATAATAATTCGACAAGTTCACGTTAATTCTTAGATTATTAAATGGTAACGGAAATATGAATAGTATTGCAAGCTTGCAAAACACTTTTTGCATGTCGCTTGTGCTGCATTCAACGTGTGTTGCTTAAAAATAAAAGCTCGATCTATAAGATATATAATTTGCCAATTCATACGAATAACAAGTAAGGGTTGTAGCATGGCTGCGAGTGCACTCAGATATTTGTATGCACGATGCGCTGGAAAGCTCCGAGTGCAAAGCACGAGTGCGCGCAGCGCACGAGTGATTTGCACGAGGGCTTTCCAAGCAGAGTTGCATACTAATATCTGAGTGTCAGTGCTAGCCATGCTACAACAGACTTGTCACATGGCCTTAACACAGGTGAAAAACAAAATATATTGGTAGCGGTAGCATTCGAACCCACGCACAACTGACTTCTAGTTTCAAAGTCAGAGCCTTAGACCACTCGGCTACGCTACCTTGGATGGCAAATGTTTAAATGACAACATTATTGAGTTAGAGAGAAACATTATTATTGAGACGGAACAACGTAACTGGTGTTTATAAACAAGCCTAGGTATAAACTAAAAGGAGACTACGACAGCCCTTCACACTACGCACTTTAATTTTATCACAACTTGGGTTATAATTAACTGGTTCTGAAGCATCCGTGGTCGAGTGGATACGATGGACGACTACGGACCTTGATGATGTGCTGCTCGATGGTTCGATTCCTTCCGTTCTTTTTAAGGTTCTTTCTTACTTCTTGCAAGCGTGCAACAAATCTTTGAGTGCACGCTGCGTCGAATTCGCCTATGCTTACCGTGTGTTCAGAGAGTGCAACAAATCTCTGACTGCACTCTTAGAAGTTAAGAGATTACAGGAGCCGCACATATCAGAGATTTGTAGCATGCCTAATTACGTAGAGGCCATGTGACAAGCCCGGTTGGCGCAAATGGTACTAAGTGTGCTGAGCTCGGTACGCACCTGTCTTTGTCTCAGGGTTCAGGAATTTTTGGTCAGACTTAAGTCTCCTGATTCTTCACTTGCAATGTCTTAATTGTAAGATTTGTCAAAATTGAAAAAACCCTGCTGTCAGTCATGATGGAAAATAACCATCGCATCAAATTCTATTGAAAACGTTTCGTTTTTGTAGGAAAAAATTTTATATACGTTTATGAAGACGTAATTTAATTAATTAAACATGCTTTTTTATGTTTTCTATAATTAAGATGCTTCAATGTTACTTATTGCGGGTCATAATTTAATCTAGCTCACTTATGAAAACGACAAAAAATAACACAAACACAAATACATAGAAATCGGCAAGCTGATAGAAAATGCGCTGAAAACGTAAAGTAGTCACTTATTTAGTTTCATTTTATGAATACAAAATTTTAAATCGATAATCTGCTGGTTGAATTAAAACAATCGCCATGAAAACCATAATAAAAAATTATGAAGTCGAATAATACACTATTAAATTGATTTTAAGCCGTTTAGTTTAGAAAAATGAAACGAAGACTAAGTTACAAAACCTTTTTGGAAACGTCTTTTGAAAGCGACGAGGCTTAATAACGTTCAATTTGGTTAACAATTCCCCATTTAAAAGATTTTTAAGTAATCTTAGCATCTTGTAATCTTGACATCTTCCGACGCGTCTGATTTCATCACTAATCCCGACGCCTAGAATCCATTTTCATTTGAAATCGAGGATCCAAAATTTTTGCCGGATCCGGATCCGGATCCAGTCTGAGGCATATATACATACATTTTTTTAAAAATTGCAAAAATTTTCAAATTTTTTTGTCTAACTTGACATATACACACCTTTTTGGTTTGCATTTATGACTTGTGTGTTATGTTCTAGTGATTCAGCAAATCTAAGAAAGCCCGTAACGTCACGAAAAGTTGTGAATGCTTTGTCGAATACTTCCACAATAGCACAAATGGCAGTTCGCCACTCTAAGGGAACGTGAACTTAGCAGTATATACTGACGTTGAAATCTACTAAGGTGTTCGTGTTAATACACTAAGGCAGAAGAAACGACAAAATATGAGACAGTGGATTAAATAAACAGAAACTGCACAAGTTAGAATATACCGATATAGCAATATTGATAGGGTTTGATGATAAATATTAAACCGAAAAGTTGCAGGGGTGTGGGGGCGGGAGCCATCAGAAAAAAACGGGAGAAAAGTTATATTTTGGGACCAATTGTTGTTCATTGGAGGGAGACGCAGCAGAAATGCTTGTAGCCGGTGAATAAAAACCAAACGGGACAGCTATAATCCTTGGGTTGTCATTAGGAAAAGTTTCTGTACTGGGGTATATAATTCTTTCCCCTTAACCGCTAGGATACGCCCTTGATATTCAAATAGGTCAGCAAAGCAGTCAACATTTCAAAACGATATTAGCCTATATCTAAAAATTATAGAAATCCTCGTTATAGCGTTTGAACGTTCCCCAGAAACCAGCTATTTTTCAGATTGTCGACGTTCGACTTTGACTGTAGAAGCATGGACTATCACTTAATACTAGAAGATATATTGGAAGGGCACTTACGGTCTAATAAGATTTTCAGAGAAAACAATAAAAAATCAAAAAAGTTTAGAATTAGCTAAGAATTTTTTAAAATTTGGAATAACGAAAAAATTTCAATAAAAAACCAAAGGGGAGACCCCTGGAACAATTAGTTGTCGTCAAGAAGTGCTGATTTGATACTGGATCCGGATCCGGCAGGTTTGGATCCGGATCCGGATCCACTGGATCCGGCCGGATCCGGATATACGGTCGATCCCTAATATATTTGCCAATTTTTTTTGGCAGTGACAACCGGATCTAGGGAGTAGGAAAAAAATGTGGAACTAAAATGTGGTTTCAATCATATATATTTTAATATGTTTGATGATTTTTTTTGCGGTAGCAATGAAATATGAAATATAATATGGTTTCAATTACCTAATTGCCGATTTAAATATAAACTTAGTAAACTTGGTAGGATAACATGAAAGCAACCGCATTAAAAAGTGAAGAACCGTAATTAATTTAATGCCGATTTTAGCACTTAAAATTATAATCTCAGCCCCTGAAATGCTGATTTGAAACTTTCTACAGTACCTACCGAACAGAATTACTTGCGACAGACTTCGGAGTCAAAGCGGTGTCACTTGACTTAGGAGTCAATGCATATAAATACATAACTATCTGCTTTGACTCGGAATAAAGTGACTCCGACCCCGCGTTGACACCGGAGTCTGTAGCGAGTAATTTTGGTCTGTAGAAATCTCTAGCTTAGTTAGGAATCAAATAAATGACTGATTGAAAATTGCTTTAAAAATCAAAAACTACTAAAAAATGAGTTTTAACTATGAAAACAAGTTGGTGGTTGTCGAAGAAGCGAACTAGCTTATTTATTTTGAACTAAAGTCTGACCACAAATTGCTGAATCTTCAAGCAAAATAGGTGGCGTGTTTTTTGTGACTACTCGTTGTACTTAGGGTGGATTTCACAAAGGTGGTTTTGCTAAACCATGGTTTTACGTACGTTTTGCACATAATTTCATTACGAAATGTCGCCTGATTCGTTACGAATTTCGTAGATTTTCTTAAACCATGGTTTTAGCTCAGCTGAAATTTCAGCAAAACACAGACCTGCGGTGCTGCAGGTTTCAAATTTCAACTGCGCTAAAACCATGGTTTTAGAAAATCTACGAAATTCGTAACGAATCGAACGATATTTCGTAATGAAATTATATGTGCAAATCATATAAAAACGTACGTAAAACCATGGTTTAGTAAAACCACCTTCGTGAAATCCACCCTTGATGTTTGCGAGTCGGTCTTTGTATTTTGTTTTCATCACGTGTTTTTTTGTCTCAGGGTCCCGCAATTTTTGGTCAGACTTCAGTTCTCTGTATATTTCGCACTGAATCTGCAAAAAAATACATAATTAAGAAACAGCTGTAATTGATGTCTTAATTTTTTTTAGTTTCTGCTTATCCACGAATCACAATGCTACCAACCGATGCTGCTGGACTTTACAGGTCATTTGGTTTCTGTCTTTTTGTTTGCTATCCTGGCAGCCTCGCCATATCAAAAAAGGGGGGATTGTAACTGAAAGAAAGACAGCATCATCATCAGAATGATTCAGAAGGGTTTCGAACCACCCATCTCTGAATCTGCTGACCAGCACTCTAGCGTTGAGCTACTGCGACGGTGATAAGTTGTCGTTAAATACCTTTAAGTACTCCTGGGCCCGATTTATCGAAACATCAAATGTTCGTCGTTGAAAATGTTCGTCGTTGAAAAAGCAAATGTTCGTCGTTGAAAAACAAATGTTCGTCGTTGAAAAACAAATGTTCGTCGTTGAAAAACAAATGTTCGTCGTTGAAAGTTCGTCGTTGAAATTGTTCGTCGTTGAAAAATTTTTCAACGACGAGCTTTGGTTTTTTAGAACATTATTATGTTCTAAAAGACAAAAGCTCGTCGTTGAAAAAATTTTCAACGACGAACATTTAAACGGAGCTCAAGACATCCGTTGAAATGTTCGCCGTTGAAAATTTTTCAACGACGAACATTTGTTTATCAACGACGAACATTTGTTTTTCAACGACGAACATTTGTTTTTTCAACGACGAACATTTTCAACGACGAACATTTGATTTTTCAACGACGAACATTTGTTTTTTCAACGACGAACATTTGTTTTTCAACGACGAACATTTGTTTTTTCAACGACGAACATTTTCAACGACGAACATTTGATTTTTCAACGACGAACATTTGTTTTTCAACGACGAACATTTGTTTTTCAACGACGAACATTTGTCCTATAATTACGTGTTATGTTCGTCGTTGAAAATGTTTCGATCAATCCAAAATTTTCAACGACGAACATTTTCAACGACGAACATTTTCAACGACGAACATTTTCAACGACGAACATTTTGCTTCGATAAATCGGGCCCTGGAGGCCGTTTTGACTTCACAATAACATTGTCTGAGAACTGTCTATAAATTTCTTATAATTGTAATTTGAATTACTGAATTGAAATCATATAACGTACGAGTAGGAAACAAAAGTATAGTTATGATCGACCTAAGTAAATTGTTTTGTGCTGTAGTGTAATAATCAATCGGGCGATGAAAGCACAATGCCAAGATTCTGGAACTTTTGAAATTATTTTGTTAAAATATATTTTGTGTATTTTTTAGAAAAGTTGCTAGCGGAAGACAACGAAACAGAAGGCTCAGGAGAATTGAAACTACCAAGTGAGTGTTAGGGTCGATTCATATTTACTACGGTGGTATGTCCGGCAGCTGTTTGTAATGTAAATCCTTAAATGTTTCCGTGTCTAAGCAGCTGGACTTTGACACCTTCTAGTTGTTCTAGTCAGTGCGCGAGTTACGTGCTTCGTAGAGAAATAGCAGAACCGCCATTCGGAAAACCAATTTTGTAGTGCTGGCTCAAGAAAAACTGCTTCCGGTTTCTGAATTCAAAATATAATTAACGTTCACATATGTATGCTACTTGTGTGTAAAGCAGCTAAGCATACATAACTAATAAATTAATTAAAGCTTAATAGTTGCACTAACAAATTTCAGTTAATATTGGATAATTCGTTACAGGCAAAATGTCGTCCTGAGCACTGTAATTCGCCACTTTAGAAACGTTCTAGAATCCAATTTCCTTAATTTTCTGAGGCATTTTTCATACATTTAGAGTAACTGTAGGTATTAAATTAACTGTTTCCATCAATTAGTGTAACAGGAGTAGATCAACTGGATTAAAATGATGGGGTTAACTGGATAAAATTGACTGACAGGGCCAGCACAGACCAAATATAGCCAATCAAACTGAAATTTGGCATAGCGCTAGTCGACATATGTGCGCAATTTGGATTTTTCGTATGAATTTTTAAATTTAAAATCGAGGACAAAATGTGAAATGATGGCCACTTTTGGAACCCGCCAAATTTGCGTGACTTAACAATTGGCGTCACTGCACACGCCATGGACACAAACTTTAAAAATGGATCATTGAGGTCGAGATATGATATTAGACTATCGAACTATGCCAAAATCAACTTCGTCGTCAGTATTAACAAAAATTTTAGGTGAAGGGGTGCTCTGTGCAGTGTGCACACAAATATCTTTTGTTGCGCTTATGATTTACACGTCAATTTGATTTTAAGAGCCGCTAGGCGAAAATTGTCAATAGCTTCGGTTTCAGTTTTTCCTGCCGCCGCCTCAGCGGCGGCAGGTCCTTAACTTGCTTTCTTACTTCGCAAAATACGTGTTGTAACACGTATTTTATGCAGGTGTTAATACGTACACATTGGTATTAGCTAACCACTTAGCTATAGCTAGCTTTTACCAGGCTAGCTCGGTTGGATGAAATTACTAACTGGTGTTTTAGTTACATAGTTACTAAAATAAACGGCCGCTTTATTGGCTTTTTATTGGAAAATGAGTGCTTTTCTAAAAAAATGGTGTAAAACGGAAAAGTTATGGGCGGAAGTTTGTCAAGAATGTCTTTAAAGTTTTATCCAATGCCATGCTCGCGCCAACTCTGACTCTTGCTGAGATTTAATTTTATAAAGCTGATTCAGTTTTTTAAATTGGAATAATATTATTATTAATTGAAACTGTTTATTGTTTCAAAAGTGCATTGTTTAACCACTTATCGTAAACTAGTACGAGGTTAGTTTGATACGTGTATAATATACCAGATTACCTATTCTTACACGAATAAAAATAGTATGCTTAGAAGTTTTGACACGGTCATAAATTTCCACATATTCACATTAAAGTGCTAAAAGTTAATAAAAACAGGACTTTTTGCGTCCACTTTGATTGGAAATTAATGTGGTATCGTTATCAATTGCTTGAACTTTGTGCCAAGAATGACTTTTTTTGCTGAGCACTACCTTAAATGTGTTTAGAACTCGGAAGTCAATTATCCGATCACAAATAAGTTGAATAAACATCGAACATTGAATGAACGCATAAATGAATCGAACATTGAATGAACGCATAAATGAATCGAACATTGAATGAACGCATCAGCTGCCAAATTAAGCGGCAAAGACGTTTACGTGTGGGTTTGAATTAGGAATGCTGTTGCACGCAACTTGCCACCACGACAACTGCCACCACGCCTCCTTACCACTTGCACCCGGTGATAGTTACCCCATAAGAAAATAAAATTTTGTAGAGTTCCCTAAATTTCAACGGATATGTCAAATCTATTTCTTACCCATTTGAAAAGAATGGATTAGATCAACAGTCGGTCAAAGGTCAAAGGCTATTCCAATTTACGGCCGATTGCACCAACTTATTCTCGAGCTATTCTTATTCTCGAGCTATTCCAGAATAGTTATTTTCGAGGTTTTATTCTCCAACTTTTCCCCTGCACCATTAGAGAATAGCTCGAGAATAACTATTCTCGAGAATAGCTGGAGAATAACTTATTCTTCAGCTGTCCAATAAAAATGTGGTTGCATCATTTTTATCCAATCACAGCCTAGCAGACTCTAGGCAGCCAATTGAGCTCGAGAATAAGCCAACATAAGCCCCGCCTACAGATTCGTTGCGTGAGCAGATTTGTTTCTCGTCCGCTCACCGAATCTACGTCGACTTGGGCCCAGTCAGTAACCTGGCCAACGAAACCCGAATGTGAGCATTTTTAAACTTTTTTGTTTTGTTATTTTTACTCTAAATAAATAATATATTAACTAAATATACATGAATATGTTAAAAATATAGAAATTGGTAAGTTTTTATAAAAGTTATTAGGTTATTCTTCAGCTATTCCTGGTCTAGATCAGGAATAACTTACACATTACATGAGAATAGCTGGAAAATAAGCTATTCTCTAACTTTCGTTAGTGCAATGTTCGTTATTCTTCAGCTATTCCTGAGCTATTCTATAACTATTCTTGAGCTATTCTCCAACTTCGAGAATAACTATTCTCGAGCTTAAATATTGGTGCAATGAAAATTTATTTTATTCCTGAGCTATTCTCGAGCTATTCCTATTCTTGAGCTATTCTTTGTTGGTGCAATCCGGGGTTACTTTGCTTTCAGTTCTAAAGGAAATTTTAATTCATCTGTGCGGGCTAGTAAGTGGGGACAAGTCTCATTGATCTCTTGAATCCGATTGGCTGTATTTGTGCCTGTGCTTGCGTTGTGCAAGTGCTGGTGAAAATTTGTCATTAATTGTGAAAAAGTATTATCTTAATAAAAAACCATTGCAGCAGCGGCAGGTCTAACTTTCAGCGAAGTTAATGTACAATCTGTTCTCAGTGAAAGCATAATTTACACGACAAGTTTGCAATAAATTGCTGCTTGTTTACATCTGCGATGCACCTTCACGGCCGCTACAATGTGGGTGGATTTGAATGAAAATCGGAGAACATAAAATTTTCACTTATGCCGGCCCTTAAGGTAGCGCTCAGCAACAAAACTCATGTTTGGCGCTCAGCTCATGCAATAAATAGCAATGCCACTTTAATTGTATATAAAAAAGACATCAAAAAAACCTATTTACAATATAGCTCAGCACTTTAATGTGAATGTGTCAAATTTTATGACCATGTCGAATTTCCTATTCACACTAATTTTGTTTTTGACCTAGCTCAGCGAAACTTCAACCGATTTTGATGATCTTGGTATCAATAGAAAGATCTCTCAAAAATCTAGACGTGATTGATCTTCGATTTTTCATTTTTATTTTTGATTTTGCAAAAAATCGATTTTTCAAAAATCAGTCGTGTTTGAGCGACTACAAAAAGTGCTGCGGGCCAAAATTTGAAAATCGAAAAATTTTCACGTCTGCATTTATATTCATTCTTTCATTGTGCAAATTTTCAACTCAATCGCAAACGGCAGCTGGGACCCAGGTCCAAAAAAAGTAGTCGATTTCGCTACGCAAAAATACAAGGCTTGCCCACACGTTTCACTTTTTTAAAAATTAGACCTTTCCTAGGACTGCATATTTCCGTTGAAAAAGTTACAAAAAGCCATACTCAATTTTTTAAGAAATTAAATCAAAAATTTGACATTTTGTATGTATTTGACATCAGCTTTGTAGGTTTTTCATTTTGGATTTGCTATTTTCACGTGTAAATAACTCGGTAAAACTTCAACGTATTTTTAAGTTTAATACATCAATTTAAAGCTAAGAAACAGCATATTTTAATGATATGACTAATCATTTTATATGGAAACAAAAATTTTTCTGCTACAACTACAAAATTGTCAAAAAAATTTAAAAAATTTTTTTTATCACAATATGCACATCAAATGAAAGCTATTTTCATTTTGAACAGCTTTCCTTCAAGACATTATGGTCAAAAATGTCGCTGAAAAAAATTAAACGCCAAAGTCGGTTCCCCTGAGCGCCACCTTAAGTCGTAATTTTGAAACTTATAGATTGAATGAAATACAGCATGCGTTCAGCCGGCTAATTTTTAAAGAATTATTTTTTATTCTAAGTTTTATCAAATAATTAAAATTATTTCCCGTGTTATTAGCAATATAAATAAATTTGTTTTAATAGATCTAATTTTGGCCTTGCCTGTTTCACTAGTTAAAAATAACAAGTAACATTCAGCTAATGTGCTGTTTTAGCTAATTTATCACTTACCTAAATTTCTTTGTATTTTTGCTCTCATTTATTAACTGATTAAAAACTTTTTTACTATTTAAAAAATATTTTAAAATATGACCTATATGACCAAAATATAAGACATAAAAGCAATACCACTTTTAGATTCGGCTTAATCCAGAACTTTGGAACATTAAAGTTCGCTTAGAACTTCTGGCTCAAAAGTTCAACCCAAATAATGTCAACAACCGTCATAAAAAAGCTCGATTAAGAAAATATGATGCGAGTGCTGAAGTTATGTGATTGGACAATTCTAGGTTGAATAATGAATGTAGGAGAGTTAGAGCTTTATAAGGGACTTACATACCCGTACCAACAAAGTCACCGATTAAGTTTACCTTTTCATAAATTAATATTAACTGGATTAGATTAACTAGATTGAGGTAACATCAACTTAGGAGTGACTTAGGCAAGTAAATTTAGATTACGGTTTACTCGCCCTACAAAGTTTTGTCAACTGTCGTCAATCTTCTTTTGAGTTACTGGACCATTCTTGTCTTCGAAGCAAGCGGCCCGGGTTCGATTCCCGGCGCCTTCATTTCTTCCTTTCTTTCAAAAGTGGGGTCTTCTATTTTTATTCAACATTCTGGAGACGGAGAGGATAGTGCCGGGTCCTCAGGACAGCCTTATCCCCAAACCATCTTCGGAGGTGGGTTAGGAGCCGCACGCCCTGCGTTAAGGTTGGCACTTCAACCCTTACGGTACTCGTGCTGTGTGCTGTATGACTGTTACATAGTCTCTTTCTTGTGTGGTCTTTTGGTTTAGGGTATTCTGAAAAACCCTCGGTTTTGGTTAGAGGTGAACCGGAGAAAACCCTCGGAGTTGGTTGAGTGAGAATCGTTCTGGGTCGATCGAAAAACCCTGTGGTTGAGGGTAAGCCAGAAAACCCTGAGTGTGGTATAATTAAAGTAGGCTTGGAGGCCTACGTGTGAATGTGCTCCGCCCTAGAGGCATCGGGTTCGCCCCTGGAGCATGAGTATCGACCGAGTGTCGTTGCAGGGTCTCAGGTTTTGAAGGGGGGACTCTGTTGTAAATGAGAATTAGAGCCTATGAAACTCGGTTGCCTTGGTGTAGTGGTAGCACTCTTGTCTTCGAAGAACGTGGCCCTGGTTCGGTTCCCGGCACCTCCATTTCTTTCATTCTTTCAAATTGGGGCCTCCTCTTTCTATTCAATATCTATGTAGTCAATCTAATCCAGTTAATGTGATTTACTGAAAAGAATCTAAGCTATGACTAATTTAAGGCCTATATTAAACGGCATGGTTCTAATTTAAACCGTTATTTTTTTTAATGAGGAGCCAAAAATGTTTTTTTACCACTGCACAAAATCCAATCTAGAAGTTTTAGAAGAAATCACTTTAAATAATAAGTTTTTTATTACATTGCGGCTTGTAAAAAATGAGGTTAGAACTTTGCAAAAAATGATGCTTTAGAGGTGAGCTTGCAAACGCGAAGATGAAAAAACTATAATTTTGAAGTTTTGTCCTTACCATGGGAACTTTTCCATTCGACATAATGAAAATATATTGCTCAATGCTCATATGTACTGAAAGTAATATAAGTACTCATATATGTACTGTTCTGTAGGTAACGCCAATGATGCGAATGTGAGAATTTCTACTGTTTTATATCTTTACTAACTACTTCAACAATATCAAACGTTTCAGCAACATAAGAACATAAAACCAAGTGTACATAATGTATTAGGAAAGAGTATGACACTCTTCCCTATTCTAGCTGATCGGCCGGGACGATGCTCCGGCCGAAGTAGCCCTTTTTATGGGAGGGGATTGTTACTGATACAAAGACAGCATCATCATCACAATTGCCTAGGGCCACAGCTGTACATGGGCAAGCCCCCCCAGGTTTGAGATACACGGAGAAGCCCCTTCTGAGTTGACCAACCTAGACTAGCCATCCTCCGTGCCAGAAAACTCAAAATTTGCCTCTAATCGCTGTAAAATGCTTCAAAACATTAGCAAAAAGCAAAAAATTGCAAACCATAGCCAAATTCTGCCAAAAATTTCCCCTTTTTAGGCAAAAAATGCGTTTGCGTTTTTGTCCATTCAAGCCCCCGAAACGTCGGGACAAGCCCCCCTAAAATTTCGGAAGTTCAGGCATAAGCCCTCAGACCGACACCCTTGTACATGTATGCCCAGGGGGGATTTGAACCACCCATCTCTGAATCTGCAGCATGAACTCTGTGGTGAGCTGGTGGAGCGGTGGTATCCTGAAATAGGGGGGGGGGGGTGGTACCCTCCCTGAAATTAAGACATTTTCCTGATTTAATCGGGTCGCCCCTGCAATCAAGACATGACTTGATTTGATTTATGGTGGGGCACCTCCTGCTCAAATCAAGGTGTAAAAGGGCTATTTCTCCCGGAGTATCGTTCCGGACGATTATCTAGAATAGGGAAGAGTGTCATACTCTTCCCTATTATGCACTCTTGATAAGACCTAACAGTCACGAGTACTATAAAGCGGTAAAAAAACAAGGTTTAAAACTAAAAATAAGTACAAAAATATACACAAGAGAGCACAACGTGAGCTACGTGAGCAAAACAAATGTAGGACTTGAAAGTCGAACAAAAACCTATTAGTGCTAAAATAAAATAAAGGGTTAATCAGTGCTGAAGTTAATCGAAACGTAACCTTGTAGTCTGGTTACGTCTCTTCTATGGGCCTATGATTAACTGGATTAGATTAACTGAGTTAAGTAGAATAACTAAACACAGAAGCATGAGACCTTTTTCAAATTAAACACAGTTGCTCCTCTGTGTCGAGTGCATAAACGTGCAAATTCTTGGAATGATACTAAGATAGTTGATCTCTTCCAGTTAATCCGAATTTGTGAAGAGCCCGTTTAAGAACACAGAAATAAGGACATCTGGACATGGATACATTTTGTTCAGTGCTGTGAAGAATTATAACGTTGATTGGCAAAAATAGTACAAAATTAATACATTAGACCGTGCAGTTTTTGGAGTTTCTTTGGGACAAAACGACAGGGAAAAGGACTTGGGTTAGTATGAACCAGGCTGAAATTTGGGATTGAAGCATACTCGAAGCATACGAGTATAGCCAGAATAAGGAAGAGCGTCTTATTTTTTACAGTTGTCTTGATTTTCATCTATCTAGAAAGTGAAGACTCAAAATTTGTAATCAGCCAACAAGAACACAAATTTACAACTTTAAAATGAAATTATCAAGCTTTGGTTAGTATTCCTTCGGGGTTTTATATAAAGCACTTTTTTCGAAAACGGAACTTTCTGGGCGTAGTATGACACCAAAGACAACTAGTTCAAGACTGGTTTAAAAGACACTTTTCAAGTGCCCGTTGTGAAAAACAAAACTTTGCTTTATAACTTTGCCGACTTTGCTTGCTAGTTTGAGAATGAGAAAAAAAATTTGTCTCTGATTTGACTGTGGTCTTGTCAAATAACTTTTACTGTTTCTTCCGGATCCGGCAAAATATACCTGGCTCACAAACCTTTCGAGCCCGGTTCATACTCGTTCTTGTGCTAGTCCATGTCATTTTGTCCCCAAGCAATTCCCAAAAAAGTGCAAGGTGACCATTTGACCATTTTTTTGGTGTGACCAATTTTTTGTGAGCCATACTACTTTTTGGACTCAAAACTAGTTCGTATGCAAACTATTAGCCACAAAGAATCTGTCAATTTTTCAGTTGACCAAAATTGATTTTACTAAAAGTAATTTTTTTAGAAAAAGATAAACAATAGAACGAAAGATTTTGAAGCCTCGGACTCGAAGATACATACTTTCTGTGAATGTTTATATTTAAGGCGAGGTTCACACAGACGTACTTTTTACTTTTAACTTTTTACTTATGGGCCAAAAGTAAAAATTTCGGTTCATACAGAACGTACTTTTTACTTTTTACTTTCTACTTTTGGCCTTAAGTAAAAGTAGTTTCCCGGGCATTTTTTGTTTTTATAAAAGTAATCCAAAGCTATATTCGGTAAAATGCGACAGAAAACTAACTTTGTCCGCCTAATTCATTTGTGTTAAGTCACGTAGTTCTAAATATAACCTAGAGATTTAAGGAATTTTGGGTAACTCGAAAAGCAGCTACACTCCAGAAACTGAAATGAGGTAATTTCAGAAAAGCGTTCGGACCCACCTAGTTTCACATAAACTTCTCCAAATAGAGTTAGCAAAGTTTTGCGGGGTAATTACGTATTTGAAAAGTTCGAGCTATCCTTCAGACACAGCTTAACGGCTTTCCAACATCGCAACCCAACTGACCGACCCTCAGACAGACGTCACAAATAATAAATTTTAATAAAATTTTGGTTTAGAGGAAGTTTTCAGTTCATTCAATCAGACGCTATGGTTAATATGTTGAGCTTATTCTCACCACTCGTGCCAGAGCTATGTAAGTATACGAGTTGGCGCGGTGATTATATTCAATTTATATTCTCATACTGCAATATCGGATGAATCATGATGGCTAAATAGCAGGCGCATACAGCTTATGCAAACTATATGGGTGGGACTCACAAGAGTTCTAACTTCAACTTACAACCTATAAATATACCTACACAGATTTTTTCATTATGATGTTTTATTTCATCCAAAAAGACCACTTCAGTTAAACCGACGTCACAGTTAAACATCGGTCCGTGGGGTCCTAAAGGTCACAAATGACAAGAACCACAATTAATCAACTGAGACTAAGAATAATAAAAATAACCAAACAACTACAAAATGCTGCATCGTGTGCTCATAAAGTTATACCCTTAGAAAACATGTTTTATGAAAACTTGAAAGTGAAATTCGCGACAAACCTTAAAAATGTGTTGTAGAATCAAGGAAAGCATAAACAGTTGAAAAATTAGTAGCATAAATTGGACCCGATCTCATTGATAGAAATAAGAATTAACAACAAGAACAAAACAAACAAATAGAAAAAGAACTGACTTCTCATTTCAAAAATATCTGTAACCAAAATGTGGGTAGATGTCGCGTGTAAGCGTGCACGGCGCACAGGATTTAACCCATCCCCCCACCCCCTAGGCGCTATTTGCGCTATTTGCGCTATTATTGTGTCCAGCTCAAAAACGCTACCCCACCCCCGCTATTTATACACGCTACGACAGATACCCCAAAAAGTGCTATAGCGCATATAGAAATTCCATAGCGTTTATAGCGCATATAGCGCATAGAAAATGCGCTATAGCACAAAATGTGCTATTTCGATTTCGCTTACACGCGTTCGTTGCCAAAATGTGACATATGTAAGGAAGTCGAAACATGCTTTTTTACCGACTGATCGATTAGTTGAGCTCGTCTGCTATTTCTGTCCCTTAATTCTTATTTTCAGTTCTTTGTTCTTATTGCTTAATTCTTATTTCTGCCTAGTTCGAACCGAGCCTTACACATAGCAATTTCTCATATTGTCAACGGCTATTACATCAAAGGGAAATTTTAATGACAGCCTAATGGAGAAAGTCATGCTAGAAGGGAGAAAGAATTGTATTTGTTTTCTGCTAAAAGCTCTTGAGACGAGTATTATGGCAAAAAATCCAAGTTTCGCTAATAAAGCCGCAGTACAATTTGAAAAGCACTTTAACACCGACAGCCTGTTTTGCATACCAAGTTCTGAAAAAGTTTGAACTACAACACACCTATTAGCAAATGCAATCTGAAGGTCGAACGTTCACAAGATTACACCAAAACCTAGATTTAGGTGCTGTTCACGAGTGATCATAGTTTAAGTGTCCTGACTTTGTCAGGGAGGGGTTAAAGACAGAAGTACCGTTATTTTAATAATGGAATTTCATTTTAAATATTGAAATTTTTTTCATTAATCAGGGTAGGCGCGATATTAAAATAAAAATTAAATATTAAATATGATAAATATTAAATATTAAATAAATAAAGATATTAAATAAATATGATTCTTGAATTATTTTTAATTTAATATTGATATACATAGATATTAAAAGTATTTTAAATAGCGACTTTTAATATTATTAGACCGAAGTTACAGTTCCTAGCAAGGGCGGACGGTGGGGGGGATATAGGGGATATATTCCCCCCCCCTTTTGCCCGGGCAAAAAAAAATTTTTTGGAATCGCATATCAAAAATGGCCGTAAATTGATGAAATTTGGCCTCAAAATCGAAAAATTTCCCCAATTTTTTCTGGGGGCTGCCGCCCCCAGACCCCTGCTACTCTGTGAGTTACTATTACTTATTAGCTTTTGTCATCAAGGCCTATGGTTGCATGCCTGCCTAACCAACGCGCTGAGTTAACTTCGCTTTGCGGTTTCATCTCGCTGGGGTTGTTAAATGTCCACGGTTCAACATAACATTACATAATGCTGCATCCACTTGTGAAATACACTGTCTTCTACTATGATGTGTGGTTCCCATCTTTTGTTTTAATTTCCCTGTCCAAAAAAATTCCGATACGTCTCCACTCTCCAGTTGTCCAATTTGGCCTAAAAATCTAAAAATTCTCGATTTTATTTCTTGGGGGCTGCAGCTATACAGCACCCCTATACTGCATTTACTTGTCTAATACACTGTCTGATGTGACGTTCCCATCTTTTGTTTTAATTTTCCTGTGTCGGAAAAAATTCTGATACGTCTCTAGTTAACCAAATTCGGCCTAAAGTTTACAAAAATCTCCATTTTTTACTGGGGGCTGCCGCCCCCAGACCCCTGCAACTTTGTGATTTAGTGATGTTGCATTTTTAAGGCGTTTTGCAAGTGTTACATATATAAACTTCAAGTTTAAAACTTGCTAAAATATATAAACTTGCGAAAATGTACATTTCACCCCATTACGAAAAATTCCAGTCATCCCCCCCGGCCACCGAAATTTTTTTCTATGTATATACACCACTGTCTCTTGAAAACATCATGACGCAGCAGTGCCGAGTAGTAACGCAGCTTAAGAACGTAGTAAAAAGGCAAAATAAGGTAAAAAGTTTATGCCGTATCCCCCCCTTTTTGGAGGTCACGGTCCGCCCCTGGTTCCTAGTATGGGGGTCACATAGCCGTGGTGTTGTTGTCGGCAGGGGTGTGTTAATTGCAGATTGCAGCTTTATCTGTATGACTCGGTGGGTCCTTTAGTTTTCACTTGGTACAATCAGGGGCTATTGAAATAATAAGTTGGTATTGATATGTACATGAAACTGAAGCCAATTACCAGTGGTTTAGAGACGCAGTATATTTTATTAATTTTCTTAGTCTTAAAGTTCCAATTTCGAGCAGTTTTCTTTCATATTTGATGACAACAGTTATATTTTGAAAGTAATTGCTTATGCGACAATTACAATTTAGTAGGTAACAATCTATTATGTGCTATTTAATTTCCTTAAATGGAAACCCCAAGGCCATATACGCGATAATATGATGTAACAAAACATTCAGAAATACACAAATTACTGTGAGACACGTGCGCGTTGAACAGTAAAGACTACGCACGGAATTTACAACTGCATTGGCTGGGATTCACGAAAAGTGTTTAACTTTAGACTCGGTCTAGAAGGTTCTTTTGGAATGAATAGAACGAACTCTTGATAGAACACAAAATGAAGCATTCCATGTGTATTTCATATTCATACAATCACATGTTCGACTTACATTTAGTATCGTATCTAGCAAAACAAAATATTTTCTCTAACCAATGTAATTTTCACAATAACTAAGATTTACCGTAGACAGTTTTGGGCTTTTGTCGTCAAAAACGTAGTCGTATAAAATTTAACTTCAAACGTGAAAATTCACGTTAGCGGCATTGTCAGTCAGCGGTGAGTGACATCAGGTTCCCATAATACGCATGTCGCCCACTGGTAGGTGACAACATAGATAACAAAATGAAGTAAAATTTCTCACTATACGCAGCAGAAGCAGCCTAATTTGTTGCACCATGCGGACCAGTGGACACATAAGGCAGCTACAAAAATTGCCAAGGAAGGTATACAAATCATGAGCACCCAAAAGCGCCCTATGCGTAGGGGAAACTTTTTCCAAAACTGTACATATGCTGCGAACGTGTTAAAACTGAATTTAAAAATCAATACTCAAAATTTTGCAAATTATTTATATTGAATTAAAAAACAAAAATGTTACAAAAACAAAAATTAAAAAATACCTATATCACCTGTGCAACCGTGATACATGGGAAACGTACCAAAACTACACAGAAGGAGAAAAACATCAGAAAAACCCTAAACTGACAAAACCCAGCAGACGCTCCCAAAATGAAATTAGCATGTAATTGGTGAAGAACGATGAGATTAGAGTCGAAAAAGCACAAAATTTGATGTTTTTTAAAGACATTCCAGCAAATTTAGAACAAAAACGGAAATTATTTTACTCTTGAGAGCGATTTTGAAGGGTCCAAATGCTGATTATTTGGATGATGAAATTTTAAAAAAATGAACTCAATTAGATTAGAAGTCGCACTTTAGGCTTTAAAGCGTTTTCGTTTTTATAGTAATGGTTTTTTGCGCAGTCAAGATATCTAATCTTGATTGCGCATAACTTACCTAAATGATTGACCAATAGCATTATGCAAAAAAATATGAAAAAGCGTTTTGTCAGTAATTCGTTTCTTTCCCAACCACAAGCCCAGCTGAAGATGATGCACCGTTTATGTAGTTTATCGGTTTAAAGTTTTCAATTCACAAAACCTGTTATATTAATGTTTCAGATTGCGCCTTAGTCGATTTGGTGTTTGTCTTGGACACGTCGGGAAGCATCAAAGACGTTTTTCACGAGCAGAAAAAGCTAGCGACAGAAATCGTGCACATGTTGCCAATCGGAGCGGATTCAACGCGCGTAGGGGCCATTCAATTTGCGGGCTATCCGCTGCTGAATTTCGCCCTAGATACTTACGAAGCTGCCTTAGATATTCGAAATCATTTAGGCCGATTGCTTTTTTTGTCCGGGGTGACTCGAACCGGCGCGGCTTTAGAACAGGCCGAGCAATTGTTGTTCAACCCAAATATCGGCAGTCGAAGTGGGGCGAAAAAGGTCATCGTTTTAATGACCGATGGGCTAAGTTTCGACAATCCGTATCCGGTTGCGAGACGTTTACGCCAAGAACTGCACGTTACCATTTACGTGGTAACTTTGACGGCTGACGCGTATCTGCCGGAACTGGTTGGAATCGCGGGATCACCGGAAAACGTGTTCAGTCGACACGGATTGTCAGATTTTAGAGCGGAAATCATGGAAGATATCGTTCTGAAATCCTGTGATTCCAATTTCACTGTGGAATCACTGATTGATGAGTTTGAAGGCAGTGGCGAATCTATCGAGTTTATGAACGGAACAATTTATATGAATGAAGTGAGGGGTTTACGTTTTCTCACGAATTAGATTTTACCTGATTTATACTGAGACTTATATATTATATTATACTATATACAGTTATATTAAATATAGTCATATATTATGCAAGAGTTATCAGGAGCCAATAGGTAGGTAAATAGACTAAAGCCTGGTTCATACTTGTCCTTATCCTGGTCCCTGGCAGTTTGTTCTCAAGCAGTTTTAAAAAACTCCATGGTCAAATCAGGCAATTTTTTCCACAAACGAACGTCCAGTTTGTATGCAAAAAATTAGGCCAAACAATTCTGTCAGCGGTACACTATAGCGGACAAAAAATCGTCCTTGTCCCTGTCCCTTGTCCTTAAGGACGAGTATGAACCGGGTTTAATATAGGTAGACGATAGGTACATTCCTGTCATGTACTCCATAGGTTCAAAAACATTATTGTTTTTACATTTGAGCTCTAAAATAGCTTTTATTGTAACAGTTTATTAATTAATTTTCCTGAAAGTGTGCAAAAAAGGCTATTTTCAGAATTTAGCTTTCGGTATACTTAAGCAGTTCCATTCGAACTAAACGAGTGTCATTTTTTCTTTTCTGTAGTGTATGCATTTTTCGTTTGAGTCTTATTGAATGCAGTGAAACTTGATTGTACATAGATAGTTAATAACTAATCTATTTTCCATTTCACACTTTAATTGTCTTCAATTTTTGTTTTTTCTATTTCAGACTCAAATCGCAAACATAACGTCGGAGCGTGAAAATATCACCGAAATAATTGATGATGAATTTTTACCAGTTCTGGGCAACAATACGGTGTCATATTTTAATGAATCTGCGTTAGTTTTGAATGAAACTGCTATTGCTGAAAATATTACTGAAAATATTACTGAAAATTTTACAATTGCTGCAGAAACTATTACAGGGAATATATCAGACTCTATTTCTGAAGACAATTTGGAAAATGAAACGCTCGTCGAAATGCGAATTAATGAAACACTAACTGAAAGCTCGAATTCCACGGAAAAAGAGCTTCAAATTAAAATTGTGGCGATTTCAGGTCGGAATAGATCCGAGGATTTTTCCGCAGAAAGTTCCAATGAACCCGACATTTTTGAGTTTACTAATGCAACTGAAAATGCTAATCTTACTATGCTTTATACAATCGAAAACGTAACGGATTCAGAAAACGCCACTATTTCAGACAACGCCACTATTTCAGACAACGCCACTATTCCAGAAAACGTGACCGTTTCAGAAAACGTAACGGAAGAAAATCCGTTTACTAGAATACCGGAGTACGCATCTAGTGAAGAAGAAATTGAAGAAGAAAACGCAACTTTCGTAGGAAATTTTACCGATATAAGTGAAAACGCTACTGTTTTCAACCAAACAGAACAGATGAATATTTTCAGCAACGAAACGGACTATTTCACGTTTTTGAACGAAACGGAAGAAGTTTTCACAAATGAAACTGACTATGAAGAATTTTCGGGACAAAATATAACCATTACAGTAAAATCAGGAGAAAACAATATCGTTTCGATATTTCTGAACCAAACGGATGGAAATTCAACTAGCGGAAACGAAACCGATTTCGAGGAAACTGTTGTAAACGCCACTACGCGACCCAGACATACAGTAAGCATACACCTACTGTATTCGTTGAATGAAACCCTATCAGACGCCAGAGGTGAAGAAGAGTCCCTGCCACTCATCGAAGAGGAACCTGAAACAAATGAAAAGGAAAAACCGCTCAAAACAGAGCCAGAGCTGTCATTCGTTGTGGACAGACCGATTGAATCTGTGGCAAGCAAAGATGAATTTATCACCTACGATGGTTTATGTAAGTTTTGTGGTTGATTGACAAAAACAGATTGCATAAAAGTTTATTGTGGGTCAAACCAAATTGTTAATTGTTACATACGAAGTCATTCCTAACTCCTAACTAAATGGTACTTAGCTTTGGTACTTGATTATAAGCAAGACATAACGGTATTAGCGTTTTGTACGTACTATGCCTTACGCACTGATGACACATGGCAAATTATTGATATTGATTGTAGGCCAATTCCTAATTTAGATTAAACAGATTAGATTAAAGTTTGCTTAATAACTTAACCCGATGTTGAGGTAGATTTAAAAAATTTTGTGCACAAGCGGAATCTGCTACAAATAGTTGCTACTGCAAATTTCGTATGAATTAATAAACGATATTATGAGTTATTGGCCAAACAAATTCTAATCTAATCCGTTTAATCCATTTTAGGAATTGGAGTTGTGTTTAGATCGAAGAATTTTTTACATCGATCGACTTATAATGAATAAAGCGAACTGCGAAAAGAAAGCAGTGAAATGAAAATGAAAGTTAAAGTGAATTGAAAATTGAAAATAAGTGAAGAAAACCTGAAAATAGCATAAGCTATGTTATTAACCAATTTTTTGCCCGATGAAAAAATATATTTTCATTTTGACGCGGTTAGATCTTTAAATTTGATCTTTAAAATATTATCCTATTTTGAACAACGATTTTAAAGCATGATTCTGAAGTTTTTTTAAACTGTCATTACCTTAGTTTTGTAAGACCTTAAAAAATTGATTAATAAACAGTCGTATGTTATAAAAATTAAATATATTGATATTAAATAATATGCTTCAATAAGAATAGAAAGGCCCACCCAGCTAAAACGGGTAAAACAACAAATTTATATTTGTGCTAAAATCTAACATTTACTTGTTAAACATTGACTATCAATCTTCGATGAACTTTTCCTGAAAAAATAGAGCAGTTGTTGCTTCCCTTATAAAATACGTACGTAAATGCTATATGTTTGTTAAAAAACACTTCGAAACTTGACTAAAATTAATTTTGCAAGTTTTTCAGACTAACATTATCAATGAATTATATTTCGCAGCATTACCTAAATTGTTTTTTCACACAGGTGAAGCTTCAATGCCTAGTGTCTACTGTTTAGTGACTACAGGAATAAGAATAACAAAAAATATTTATAAATAATTGTCGTTCTAGTTGAAAGTGATGGCTTGATGTAGACGGTTTAATCCAATCTAGCCTAAGTTTTCCGGACTTGACTACTCGTTACTACTTGAAAATAAATTACATAAGCTTATTAATTAAATTAGTTAACTGTATCTGACTTATTTAATCAACGTCAAATGTTATCGTAGCGTATATACTTGTCGGTGCAGAGGATCTGAATCTAGGGAACTAATATTTCTGATGAACTACATACCATTAACAGAATGAACAGTAGTCAGTAAGCGTAAGCGCTTAACGTTGACAAAAAGTTGCTGTAGGTTATAGCACGATGTAGAGTGCACTCAGTTATGCGCACTGTTACATGAAGCGCCAAGTGCATTAACGAGTGCGCGCAGCGCAAAAGTTCATGCACGCGGGCTTCACGTGCCAGTGCGGATGGTTACTGGATGTACACTACAAAGTGATATAACGTATTTACTTATGTTATATCTGTTTCGAAATATACAGTGCGGTCGGTAAGTTAATAACTAAGATGCACGCCTACTGCAGGGCAATAATTAAAATGCACTCTGTCAATCTAGCAGCGTGCACTTAATTGAAGTTAGTTTAGTAATTTGCCCTTTTTTCAAGACAGTTTTGGTATTAGAAATAATGCAGGTAGTAATGATTATTTTGATGACTTTGGAACACTAACGTTATGTATAATGATCTGAGAAACCGTTCTTATTTCACATTACGTTTGAGATGCATAACCTTATAATGTAACTAGTATATTAAGTCATTATACAACTATATACTCGTTTCGTCTAATAAACTAAGAGCTAATTCCTAAAATGGATTAAACGGATTAGATTAAAATTTGTTTGCCTATTTACTTGTCTCGATGTTGAGGTAGACTTAAAAATTTTGGGCACCAGCGGGAGGTGCTACAAATAGTTCCATGCCATCGCAAATTTCGTATGAATTGATAAACGATATCAAAACAAATTTTAATCTAAACCGTTTAACTCATTTTAGGCGTTGGCCCTAACATACGGCTGTAAGTATGAATCGACCCCAAGCCAACTTTGTCTGCACCACACTGTGTTCATTTCAGGGTGCTCTCCAATGGACGTTCTCATTCTGCTGGACGGCTCAGGCAGTATCCAGCCGGAATACGAACGCCAGATCGGGTTTATTCACGAAATCGTTGATCTACTCGATCTTAGTCCCGCCGGCCAACGAGTGGCGCTGATTCAATTTTCGGGGTCAGATCGACAACGCAGCGAAATCGGCTTCACGACGTTTCAGAATAAACCTTACGTTCTGGCAAAACTGCATGACGTTAAGGCGATGACAGGTAAAGCAGGGGATACTAAAACCCGTTTATTACTCGTCCTTGTCCTTGTTCTTAAGCAATTTTAAGAAAACAATTCAGCTAGAAAACTGCCTGGTCGAATGGCGAATTTTTGCAAAAAACTAGCTGAAGCTTTTTTGTTGCAGCATCATTTTTGTTGTTTTATTTGCAGCATCTGGCCAAAATTTTTTCTTTACCTAGGGCCTATTCCTTTACCGGATTAAACGGACTTGACTTATTTTATAGTACGAGGTTTTGGAATGACATATCGGACTAAACGTACTAAACGAGTTAAAATAAGTCTGCTGCTTAATTTTAGTCTGACCCCATTCCAAAACTACCACTGGACTAAACGCACTTAACATGCACGCTTAAGATTAGCGTGCATAGTTAAGTCCGTTTAGTCCAATTAAAAAGCAGCGCGCTAGAAGTTAAGTCCGATCCGAAGGTTTTGGAATGGCATCTTTAAGCTTAATTTTGAAACCGTTTGGTCCGATTATAATTAACCCTTTAATCCGGTAAAGGAATAGGCCCCTAGTCACCCGTCTCCTTAATGATAAGTATGAACCAGGACAGTACCTATGATTTTGAGTATGGGGTAATCGAACTGGTTTGATTTGGTGTGAAAATTTGCTTATATTGCAATTGTTTGACTTGTAAACACAATACATTTTGATTTACTGGGCAATTTCCGTGTGCCAGTTAGGCCAATTAGGGCAATAAGTCAATCAAATTGTAAACAATGTTACAAGTTATTGTCGATATTATTACAAGGCGATACAAGTCGATACAGGTTATTTTAGTCGATAAAACTTTAATTTGAAAAAACAACATATTGCCAAAAATACGACCAAAGTTTATTGGTTATTAATTCTATTTTACAACATTCATGCATAATTTAATTTTTATAGTTGTTTATGAATATTTTTTCAAAACCCGTCCGTCTTATGTTTCAGGTACCACAGCGATCGGCGCAGCGCTGAAGTTTGCTCGCAAACTCCTGCGGGCCCGAACGTACAAACCCAGCAAAACCCTGGTCATTTTGATCAGTGACGGATATTCACAGGACGAAGCCGTACCGCCAGCCCGGCGCCTAAGGGAAGAAAATGGGGTGACGATGTATTCTATCGGACTGGGCAACAGAAATGACAGGTTGGCTCAACTGGTTGACTACTTGGGTATCAGTTTTGATAGTGTGGGTGTTTGATTCTGCCCAGCGTATTTCATTTTTTATATTATGACTATATTTACATTTCAGATATGTGTACGGTTTTTCTGAGTGGTGTGATTTTAAGTTTAATCACAGTATCTCTAGAGAGGCTACATCCGTGGTAGGTATTGTGAGAGGCTAGATTCTGAGTATTGTGACTAAGATTGCGCAGAGAGGCTGAATTCTCACTATGGTGACTACGCAATGATGCAGGTTATCTTCAGTGTCAGTCAACTTCTGAGTGTTGTGACAAGTCAAATTCAGACTTCTGAAGAGATTAAGCAAGATTCGAGATTCTTAGTATTGTGGCGACCCAAGACTGCGCAGTTAAATTCTTAGTATTGATTTTTGATTGTTAGCAAATTCTGAGTATTGTGGCAAGTCAATTTCTTAGTATTGTGACTATTTTTAGGCTGTATCTGAGGGAGCTGACAGGAACAAGTGCGCGTGTTTTCATCGGACCCGAAGCCGATATGTTTAAGCAGTCTTTACGAAAACGCTTCGCTAAATGTGCCCGAAATCCGTTAGGATGATTGACTTATTTTATCGATTTATTGATGTGTTAATTTTTGTTATAGAGACTGCCGATTTAGTACTTTTCATGGTATATGGGGACAAGTTGTAAACATTTCCGAACTAGTAACTACTTCTTTTTTTCTAATTCAGTTTTAGCTTCCATTTCAATTCATATTAAAAACTGTTTTAAGCGCTGCGTGTTTTTTAAGCCGTTTTTAAGAAAAAAATTTGACAGCTAAGGACAGTATTTATTAACCGGATTTTAAGAACAGTTTTGGAGGGCTGAGACAAAACGTAGTCACAAGTACAGCAACACCCAGGGACATAGCTTAGGCGAGTATAAACCAGGATTTAAGATCTTACCTTAAGACATACATGTAACGGGGTCAAAATTTTGGGGAGGCCTTTCGGCCAAATCTTGGGGACTCTCCCCCTGCTGATCGACCATAAAAACCCTAAATTTTTCTAAATTTTGTAAAATTTTCCCAAAACAGGGACATTTTTACTAAATTTTGCCCGAATGTAGGGGACCCTCTCCCCCGACCCCACGCTTTGTGCGGGGTCCCCCCCATCCCCCCCCTCATACATGTATGCCTTTAGAACTTAAGATTTAGGATTTAAGAAATTAGATCTGGCGGCTAAGATTTGAAATAAAGTAGAATTTTGCGTTAGACAACCTTGATTAAACGAAACTTGTCACGCTCCAAGAAAATCCGAGAAAAATGAGCTTAGCTATCTCGTGCTTTAGTATTGGCTAATTTGTGTTAAATATCCATTAACCCAACTCCAAATTTAGATTAGGCCAACGTACATATTAGGTTTTATAACAAAGACTGCCTAGCTCAGTAAAAACCAAAATATCTGTGTGCTGTTTTCTCAAAGTGCATTTTTTCTTTTGTTTTTATACATATATCAATGTGTGTAATATAGGCACTTTCTTTGGTGTATGCTTTCGTTCTGAACTTCTGTGCTTTTTCTACTGATAAGTTGTTTTTTTTGTTTTAAGGGGTAGAAATTTCACTTTTAACTATTCTTATGCTCCTATACTTATGCTCGTACAGACCTCATGGAAATAAGCTCTTCTGCTGAGTGAGAAGTTGTTATTGTGAGGATTGAGTGTCAATATTCCAGAGGAAATAAAAAACGCGGCCATTATTTGCAAATAAAATGATTGTTCAACTCCAATTTCCGAACACATTTATTGCCGAGTAGCTCCAAAGCTTAACTGGTAAATTATAAAAAATTTAAAACGAATTGATTAAACATTCTAAATAGCATAATTGATTATTAAAAAAATTAAACATTCTAATTCTAAAAAGCATAAGTGATTATTAAAAATTTAGCCTTACCGAGTTTTGAACTCGGTTTACTGGATTGAGCGTCCACAGTGTTAACCACTACACCATAAGGCCATGACAACAGTATGTTAACTGTAATTAATGTACGTTTTGATGCCACTCCAAATGACCAATAAAAAATATCTTTAGCAAAATATGAATGTTGTAAGGCAAGGGTTGTATTACTGGACACTGGAGCCACAAATCAATATTGAAGCTCAGACATCTCAATTTTACCTGTAATTTTCAACTGGCGCACTGCACGCCTTGTTGTGATGGCGCCGTTTGCCCGTCCGAGCATAGCGCAGCAGGCCAGCTGGCCCGCCATGGCCTGGTGGTTCGTCTGTTTAGCTAAAGTTAGAGCTGAAACGGTAAAACAGTTATATTGGGGGGGGGGGGAGATCGGCGCCAGCCGATAAAAACCCCGGCCCAGCCGGGAAACCCAAGGATGACCGGGGGGGTCATCTAGTCATCACGCCTTGTTAAGTGCTGTGAGTTGGATAGTCTTTGGCGATTTTGTAACTGTCAGGTGGTAGAGCAACAGACTGGGAGACGAAAGGTCAGAGGTTCGATTCCACTCAGCCCGTAAATTTTGTCTTTCTTCGATAGTTTTAGAACGTCTGTGATCCTTCCGAAACTAAAGCGCAAGATCAACCTACTTGCCCTTCCAGTGTTATTTAACACTGGAAATTCGACCTACCCGATTTAACATAGAAACTTGAGATTCTGAATATAGTATATACGCGGCCCCTGAGGTGGCCGCGTAAAAATAGTGTTTTTGGGTTGTAGAAAGAACCACATTTTTTAAAATAACAATATATCCTTAAAACTAAAATTGTCTAGAGGATCCAATGAATTGAAAATTGAATATGAAAACAGGAGTGTAATATAATCGATGTTACATTTAGTTGGTTTGATAAAGGATTTATTCGTTTTTTTAGTTTTATAAAATAGTGTTTTAATTGAGTCAAAGTCATAACTAATTTTTATTTTTGCGGATTGCTCGTGAAGTTTAAGTGAAATTTCTACCACTATTGTTGTGTTGTGAGCCTGAAAGTAAGCTACGTAATATTGTGGTTATGTTTAATAAATCTGTCATGTTTAACTGTGTGTACTTGCTTTCATAGAAAAACCAAAGAATTATAGAAATTGATTACTTGGAAAATACATAACGATTTTTTCTGATAGAGCTCCAGGGCTTTTCTTTTTCGTGAAGATTCAAATGGGGATTTTACTCAAAGCTGGGGTTCTTTCTACTCAAGAAGGCTTTATACGAGGAAATACGATAATATACGATAATACGACACCCCTAAAGATAGCAAGTAATAGTACAATTATAACTTGGTATCTTTAGAGAGTGCACCCCGTGACACCATATCGACTTTCGCTCGGTTATTTATCGAAAATTACAAACTTAGAAACTCCACGCGACCGCATTGTCGGTTTCAATACAGCATGAAGTCAAAGTTTAAATAAAGTTTACGGCTTAAACTACAAAGTTAGGTACCTATAGTTTAGTCAAAAGCCTCAATTTTAGTTACAGTTAAACTAAGCCTAAAATCTACGAGTTTCATGAAACGACTTTAATAATTTTAATACAGTTTTAGAGCAAGGCTGTAACTCTTTTATTTATAATTAAAATGGAAGTTGTCTCCTGACACTTGAATAGATATGTTCAGTTTATGTTATACCTAGTTTACTTTTTTCCACTAATAGATATTTTAATAATTCATAATAAATAAATAATAATAAATATAAATACTGCTTTGAAATCAAGAGCTAAACTAATTCACAATACGAAATCTTGTTATTTCTGTTTACACTTTCATTAAAATATTGAGCTAGCTACATATCTATTGTCACTGTTTGTAAGCCTGAACCTAAATGGATCAAATTTAATGCATCTTCACTGAATAGATGAACAGATAAACAAATTTTGAAACACAAAAATTGTCAATTACTAATCTGAGAACGGAGTATTCTATTTTAGTTCGCATTGTCAAAGATGATGGTCTTTTCTCACCAAGATTTCAAATAGAAGCCTGCGCGGGGGACTGTATTTTAGATTATGTTCAAGCTTAGGCTGAAATTTTGCCCTTCGAAAAAGCCAAAGGTTTTTGTAGAGCACGAGAAAATGTCCCGACGTTTCATTGCTTTTTCAATCCTGCGATAACTCAATAATATTTCACGGAGCATTACGAAAGAAACATTACGGTTCCGATTCTGAAAAAGTACATTACTAAAAGTGCAACACTTTACATGCATTATTGACTTTCATGCATATACGCAGACAAAAATCAGCAGACAGCTCCCAATCCCAAATTGAAAATACACACAAAACATGCTGGCTACGCAGCCTGCTCAGCAGCGTTTAATGTTGAGAGCAATTAATTTCAAAACAATAGTTACTTCTCTGGAAGGAACAAAAACCTGCTGCTTTTGCAGCATTTGATGAAAATTTTGCTTACGCACAAGCGGACGTGAGAGGGGGTATCCTACTACGCAGCAAATTTGTATTACAAATTTATTTTAAGAATTTATGGTATCACACATTCTTGCTGATATGTTATAATTTTTATGAACTATTGTTTAAATCTATTATCAGTGTTTTTCGTAATCTGGCGAGCAGTTTTGGAAAAAGTTGATTTGTTAATATTTGATAAGCTAAACTGATTTTAACACAAAGTAAAAATGCAAGCAAGAATGTGTCATTGTATTTGAAACTGTAATGCCCAGAGTATTTTTTCTAAGCAATTTGAAACCTTCTAGTTTTTTGGCCATTGGTCGAGTTATGTGAGTCGTAGAGAAATCTCGAAACCACCATTCGACAAAAAACTGAATAGTGAACAAAACATACTATGGGTTCTGGATGCACCGTTTTTCAGCTGCAGCGGTCAATGTTGAAAGTTTGTGAAAATTATGCGCTCAAACATGTACCTCAGTCTAGGAAAATAACACGACAATTCTGTGCCTGCCATAGTTGAAGGTCGTTAATAAACCACAGTATTCACTGCATCTGATGCGCAACCAAAATTGGGTATGGTTGGTTCGGTTGTTGATTGAATTTGAAAACTTAGTTTGGAAACTGGATTATTAGGCATGTGGGAGCATTAAGAATTGAGTTTAAAAAACAAGCCTGATTTGCAAAATTAAATAAGTATAGAAAATTTATCCTTAACCAAGAGTACATAATAGGATTATGTAATAATCCTAGGTATTATGTACTCTTGCCTTAACGAATAGATAATTTAACAAATTCCCTGTGATTTTTAAGAAAACTGTGCTTTATACAACAACTCGACGTAACATACATGAAATGAAAAATAGAGTTTTTAAATGAAAATTAAAAGTACGAAAACGACGTTCAACAGACAAATTTTGACCAATTAAGGGGGTAGTGTCGCGAAGGCAGTTTTGCTCTTAGGTTGTGAAAATCGAACTTTCTGCTTTGAAATAGAAAATTCAGTGAGAAGCTAGCCCAACGCTGTATGGTGTCACATAATTACTGCCAGACATCACACTATTAATATCGATAAATATCTTGGACCAATCGCCATCAGTAAGCCAGACATCACACAATA